>JAFIDM010000007.1:44659785-44682830 GCA_023159025.1 Thereuonema tuberculata
AAATACTTATCTTAGAAACCGAAATTAGTAATAAATGGATATTAATATATTACAGTGAATTTCTCACTGATTTTTCTATTACTCCATAGAATTATGATATCAGTTAATTAAAATTAAAAAAAAAAACCAACAACCTAATAATCTATATTACTAAAATCTTTTATTTCTCTGTCTGTCTGTCTGTCTGTCCGGCGCAATTTTCTGAGAGAATGGAAAATAGAAATAATTTTTACAATGAAACATCCGCGACAGGAATCGAACCTGCAACCTTCTGATCCGAAGTCAGATGCCTTATCCATTAGGCCATAGGGACTACAACTCTTTTCGTATTGTTTTTTGACTTATATCTCCTTTCCTTTCCCCCATCAATAAGGAATGTATTCAATCTTTTTTTTTTGAATCTCAAGATTGTTTATTTATTTCACATCAGTCAGTTTATTTGTAATTCGAAACTGACAATTAGAACGATAATTACCGAAACGTTGCAATATTTTAAATATTCTTACTTAACCAAATCCTATGTGATATTGAAAAATATGTGGGTGTACACGCCAGATGTTGGAGTAAAGAAAACAGAGTCAAGAAAGAGAGAAGCACTCTTTTTTGAGGTGGAATACCGAAAAAATCACTATTTGCAACTCAAAAACCATCAATAAATGTAACTCAAATGTCACTGAAAAGTGACAATTATAATTAAAATGAGAGTCAAAAAAGAATGAAGCGACACTTCTATTAGATAGAATACTGAAAAATCACTATCTGTAACTCAGAAACCATCAATATTTGGAACACAAAAGCCACAGAAAAGTGCCACTTAAAATAAAAAAAGAGACTCAAAAAAGAAAGAAGCAGTATTTCTATTAGATAGAATTCTGAACACTATTGTAACTCAGATACCACTGAAAAGTATCATTTGGAATAAAAAAAAAAAAGAGTTAAGAAGTAAGAAGCAGTATTTCATTAGGTAGAATACTGAAAAATCACTATTTGTAACTCAAAAACCATCACTATTTCTAACTCGAAAACCACTGAAAAGTATCAATAGGAATAAAAAAAAAAGATAGTCAAGAAAGAAAGATGCACTATTTCTACTAGGTAGAATACTGCTCAGAAGTTAGACGTCTTAGCCATTAGACCACTAGGCTACATTCTAATCTCTGTGAAAAATAAAAATATATCATAGATATATGATTTACAAGGTGGTTCTAAAAGCAGTCGTAGATTGAGAGAATATAGACATCAAAAATTAAATAAAAAAAAAAAGCTTTTAAAAAATTTTGGTTTTAGTTTCCTTGATGTAATTTGTGTGTGTGTGTGTGTTTTTTTTTTAATAAATAAAAAATTGTTTTCCGTTACATAAGGGAGGCTTCCGGAGCGAAGCGACGGGTAGCCGACTAGTTATCACAAAGATAGAAGGAAAAGAGATACAGAAATATTGAATAATGAAATGATTAAGTTAGTCTTTTGACCCATCTACTGTCGAAAAGAATTTTAAAACAAATTATAAATTTATGTAATTATTGTACATATACTGCCCGCTAAATTGAAAGTGGACACCTATGGTTTAGAACTTGAGCTTTATTTACAGCGAGTTTAATAGCGCATACTATGGCCTTTTAATAGCACAGCGTCCACACGCCGTTGCATGCTCTCCACCAGTTTCTGATAGCAAGCAACCGGTATTTTTGCCCACTCCTCCTTCAAAGCTGCACAAGTTGGATGCGTGTTTGCGGTCGCATCGTACGCGCACGAATCCGGCGCTCCAATTCATCCCACAGATGTTCAATAAGGTTGAGGTCCGGACTCTGGGCGGGCCACTGAAGTTCCTGAACATTATTCTCCGGAAACCAAGCGCTGACAACACGGGCCTTATGGCGCGGCGCATGTTATTATTATGTGATTCGTCGCTCCACATAATGCTCTTCCAGCAGGCCATCGACCAAGACCGTCGCTCTTTACACCAGGCCACACGACGCTAGGCGTTTATAGGGATGATGTTAGGCTTGTAGGCAGCATCCCGACCCGAGTACCCTAAGGCATGGAGCTTTCGACGAATCGTCATGATACTAACAGAAGTTCCCGTTGCCCGCTGGAAGTCCTGCCGCCGTTGTAGCGCTGGAACAGCCCTGTACTGCCATACCAACCGCTTCAGGGCCCTCCGATCTATATCGGTCACCAAGCGGGGCACGGCCACTTCCATGACGTCGTGTTTCCACTCCTTCACGTTTACACTTCGTGATAATAGCATCCCCTGGTCGACTTTGGCAGGTTGTGTGTCGCTCCTATGGCTCACACACACTGGCCACTAATGTGGCAGCCTGTGACTACTCCACATTAAAAATCGCTCAGCTGCTTTGATGGTGGCATTTTACTTCAGGACGTGATTGGACACCAATGACTCCAACTACACATGATCGTGTTGTTTTATAACGAATATATTCAAATTACTGCCCGAATTTGCATGGGTTGTTCCACTATGGCAAGTGTCCAATTTCAATTGAGCAGTCAGTGTATTTTAATAGCCCATTTGGCTAGCTTTTCTTCTCTGAATTGTACACGAAGTCTGTGGATCTCAGATATTTCAACACCCTGCCCTTTTGGCAATGTTCCATTTCCCTTAAGTATAGGTAAAAGCAGACTATTTAACCGAATAATTCTTTGGCCTTGATAGTGTATATTATACCCTGGAAAGAAACGAACAGAGAAGTGAAATTCAAACATCCAAACCAGCTCCAGCATTCGAACTCATGATATCTATCAAGGTATCAGCTGTATACCTGCCTTGACCATTCGGCTGTATCTGAAGGGAGATCAAAACAATTTTCAACAAATTTAAATGTTTATTTAACTTAGGATTCCGGACGTAACTAATATCCCTATTATGTCCATACAAGGTAAACCAATTATTTAGCGCCAAATGTCATAATTTTTCAAATCTGAATGTGTTCTTCAATGTCCATATCTACTACAAACAGAGTTAAACTCAAAGATAGAACAACAATCGACAGGAAAATACTCAAAAAAATAAATAAATAAAAAAGTTAGAAATTTCAAACATTAAATTAATATCATGTCTACCTCCTTAGGCGTTCCCAGAAATTTGGAATGGGTTTGATAATCCTCGTCGTTCAACTAAAAATAAAAATAAAAAACTTGCTTTCTTTTTAGGGAGGGAGGGATTACAACCACCATCACCCCCTCATCGACAAACCATTATCTACACTGTATTAGTAAGACATAATAACAATATTGGGCCCGGTAGCCGAGAGAGTAAGGGCGCTTGGCTGCGGGTTGGAGGTGGTGGGTTCGATTCCCGGCCTCGGCGGAAGGCGGGAGTTTTTCCACGCTCAATTCTCCTCCAAACGGGTCCTAGGACCTACCCATCGCTCTGTAGAATAGGTACCGGGTTTCTTTCCCGGGAGTTAAAGGCGGGCGGACGTCGGGCTTGACCCCCAGACCTCATCCTAGTCCCGTTGGTCAAAAAACCTTACCTCCTGCGCACCCGTGGGCCTATATGGCCTCTTTGGGGACAGTTTTAACTTTAACTTTTTAATAACAATATTAAAATAATAACTAAGACTCATTATTATTTGTGATTTATTATTATTATGTATGAGAATTGATTGTCACATTTGTAGATGATTTAAATACACGCTGTCACTTTGTTTCAACTGAGACATATGTTGTGTTAAAATCAACAAATCCTTACCGTAATATTCCTTAGTTAAAAGGTCTCGTGGATCTTTGTTATCCACTGCTTTAAAATTCGGTGTTTATTTTTCAATGTTTGTAGTTGATTCTCTGGAACTTTTTGTAGATGGGTAGACGACGAGTGCCTAAAAGTAAGATAACCTATTCCAATACGATTTCTTTATTGGTATTTTTTTATATATCTCAGAATAGATAGTTGTTCTGCATTTCTTCTTGTACGGCAATAACATTATTTTAAGCTGTATTCTATATTCATTATTATTTCTACATTTTGATCGTTAATAACTGATAGGATTTTAAAATAATCTTCAACTTAACGATTCATTTAATTGCTATTTAAACTTCAAAACTAGCCTTCATTGGATCTCTTAATTACACCATATTAATTTAATGTAAATTACATTTAAAAAGATATTCTTATTTTCATATTTTTTCATATAAATATATTCTATTATTAACCTAACATTTTAAAATATATACGGAACGTTAACGAATATTAATAAGGAATAATTTTTGAAACAATTTATTTAAATCCCAAAAATCCGAATATGAAATATTTGTTTTAAGTTTTTTTTTTACAAAGAATAGCAGAAGTTTGTTTTCATAACGGTCTGTCATCAAAGTAAAAAAAGGATAGATATTTAAAAATATTTATCCTACACTCCTTCAATGTACATATTTTAGTCAAAATTTGTAACTTTCATAGGTTCGTTTCTCATTAAATGAACTGTGATTTTAAGTTTGGCTTTTTGAAATATATTCTATTTGCGTAAATTCGAATTTCGTCAAAACAATTTTTCAAATTTTTATTTCATGCTACTCAATTGAATAATAATTTACACTTTGACGATCATTAAAAAAAAATGAAGAAAAAAAAAGGTTACTTTTACACAATTTAAAGTTTTTAGTGTTTTTCTTTTATTTTAAATTCTATTTATTTTTATATTTTTTTATAATTTATAAGATTCTTAATAATTATAATTTCTTTATTGTATTGTTCCATTATTTTATGAATTTACTTGAAACTTCTGAATAATTAAAATTATTTTTACTGATTTGTTCTTTAAAAAATGAAAAAAAAAAAATTCTAAATTTTTTTATTAATAGTAACTTGTAGTAATTGACTTTTTATTATTCCGGCTCGTAATAAAACTAGACATCTTGTGTCCTTCAAGTTTTGAAATATTGGATTATTTTCGATGCTGGACTAATAAAATTAAATTTTATAAGAGATCTTAATATATTTTAAAAAACGATTTGGGATGGTACCATATTATTCAGAGTGAAATTCCTGATTTTGGAATGATTTCAGAACATTTTTCTAGCACAACAAGGGCTAATTCCTAACATTCTATTACGATTATTAAAGTTATATAATAACTTTTAATTTTCAATATTAAAGTTATAATTTTATTAAGCATATTTTTCTGACATGGCTATCAATTATCGAAGCTTTGAATTTTATATCTTACTGACTGAATTGCTGTGATTGATTAATCGAAGTCACGTGAATAGTGTTTAACTTTTCTACAAGGCTAAACGCACTAGCACGTCAACATCAGCGTGTATGTAGCGTTCCGTCTACGTCCCATTACCTGAAAATCACTATTTTACACATTTTAATATGAGCTCGATAGAATAAATTTTATTGACGTTTATCAGAATATTTTTTTTTTTTTTTTGGTAAAGGATTTTTTTATTAAAGTTTGTTTTGTTGTTGCTGATATTTATTGCAATCTAAAATATTATTCTAATATTTGTCTTAGTTATTAAAATTATTCACAAATAAGCAAATGAGGTCATAATTAAATGAAATAAAGAAGAAATAACAGCTAAGTTCTACCAAATACGAATCTGAATTTTTGTTTTACAATAGGTATCAATTATTTATAAGCAAAAGGCAACTGAGGCAAATAATTTACTCAGTATTCGTTAAGACAGCAACTGGAGGACATTCATGTTATTTGGTTTTAATAATAGGAAAAACATAGGTAGTAATAGAAAATTTATATACAGAAGACATTACTGCTTACCCGTTAGGGCTACCTCGGCTTACGAACTTAATTCGTTCCAGAACTCTGTTCGTAACCTGAAACGTTCGTAATCCCAAACATTGAACAGAGCCGGCGTTAGGGGGTGGCGAATGGGGCGACCGCCCCAGGCCCCGCGCCTGGTTAGAAGAAAGAGGATAAAATAGGATTGTCTGTTTTTTTTTTTTTTTTTGGTTGTTAAAATAGGATTGTCAAGGGACCCGCAAAATTCATCTTGCCAGAGGCCCCGCACCCTCCTAGCGCCGGCTCTGCATTGAAATCAATGAAATAGAGACGATCCGTTTCAAGATGAAAGAATCGTTCTTTTTTATTAACATCCGGTCGTTTACCTGACAAAACGCAAATAAGAAAACAACCAAATAAATTAAATGTAAAATAATTACATTTAATAAATACATTATACAAATAACAACATTACGATGTCTTGTTTACATCGGAAAAAGAATCATGTGGGCGTGGAGATACTTTCAGATGCTAGTTGAGACGCCTTTGGTGTGATATGGCCCCGTTACCAGGCCCCCCACATCAAATTCCCGGCCCAGGTACCAAGTGCAATACCGGGCCTTTCCCCTCCTCCCCCTACGTTATGAACAAAATAAAAAAAAAAAGGGAATATCCAATTTCACAACCAAAAAAAAAAACCGGTGCTGAGGGACCAACTGACCCCCCCCCCCTTGTGGGGGGGCCCTGCCTCTAACTTGTAACTTTGTACTGTACGTGATCGTTTGTCTCCAACGTTAAACCTTGCTCTCTCTCTCTCACCTTCGTTCGTAACCCGAGGAACTGTTCGTTACTCGAGACAAAAAATTTTCGAAGTTATTGTTCGTAACCCGAAATGTTCGTGACCTGAGTCGTTCGTAACCCGAGATTTCACTGTAATATGTTCATAGAAAGAAACAAATAAGAATATATGAACAAGTTATCAAGACGAATGAAGAACATTTTAATAGTTTAAATAACAATATGCTTTTTTTTTTACAACACTTTATTTTAAATAACTAAAGATGTAAATTTGCATCATTTACATGGTTAAATGTTATTCAAAAAGAAATGTAATTTAAAGAAAGATAATTTCTAATGGAAAGGAAAAAAAAATAACAATTTGAAAAAAGTTTAAATTATGGATTAACTGATAAATCGAAACATTCCTTTGTTTTCTTTCATTAATATTCACTTGTAAAGAATATTTTTCGATAATTAAGAGGAATTTGAAAGTGAAGAAATGGGAACAGGTTACAACGAATACATTTTTTTTTTGAAAAATTAACTTTAAATTTTTTTACAGGGATTTATATAATTGCAAGGTTGTCTAAAAGCTTTTTTTATTTTGTTTTCAACAAATCTCTAAAAAAATAAAATTCGAATGATCTGCAACTACAGCCACTAAAAACAAAGCCATTGCGAATTCTCCAGTAGATGAAACATGCGATTATAAATATTCAGGATCATGAATCTACAATTCCACTTCTTGAACAGTACCTTTATTATTTTCGTTTATTTTACCCATTTGATTATATATTTAACCTTGATCAGTTCAATCTCATGCATTCAGAAAACTTTGGTATCCATTTTGTAAACTCTTTGTTACGTCACTGCTCTGTGATTGGCTCATACTTCACATTCAAATCAGATTACGTATGAAGTACGTTGATTTCATGATCAATGAAAAACCTTTTACAATATTCAGCGTTTGATGACGATGAACACATGAGTAAAGTAATGTTGACGTGATTGTAGAAGTAGGCCTAAACATTAGGAAAAAGTAATTGCTTCTGTAGACTTTTTTTAAATTTTACGGAGGCAAAGAAGAAAACAGTGCAGATTCATTAACAGCCCCCAATATCGTTCCTTTTGACCAAAGAAATAGTGTATTTATTTACAAAAAGGGTTTTTTATTATAGTGTTATTATTTATGTTTTTGCTTCTGATATAACACTAAGGGCGCTTTAGTTAATATTTAGCTTTCGGTTTCCTATTAACAAAATTTATGATTTACTAATCAGGGGATGGCCATTGTTTGTTTATAAATGGAGATAATCCGTTTCCAGAGTCATCTGTATTTGACCAATAGAAGAATAGCAAATACAGAGAATTTCTACTTAAGCCTAATTTGCGAATTTTCAGCAATTGGAAAACTTATTCTGTAAAAGCGCTATTATATTTCGACGAAATAAATAACTGAAGTAAAAACCAAAGAAATATAATAATACTTAGATGTCTTTGATAAAAACTTGTCTTGTTCTGACAAAAACAAGGATCTAGCAGAAAATAAACCAATGCAATGATAGTTTTTTTTTTTTAATTTTATTACCGAAATAAGTGATTTTACATTTTTTACATTTTACCTTAAAATATTAAAAAATATTTTTTATAATTTTAATAAAAAAAGTATAGTTGAAAGGAATGAAATAAGGAAAAAATTCAAAATATTAATATTAGAAGAGAAATTTATTTATAAGACAATTCTCAAAAATTTCTTTAAAATAATTAACGTAAAAAATTATAATAAAAACAATATTACTAGAAACAATTGGCTCAGTTCAATAAACGATAAAAAAATTAAAAATAATTTTGGGTACCGTCTACATGGTAATATCATATATAAACTTTTTCATCAATTAAACTGGGATAATTACAAAAACCGAAAAATTGGAGACATAAAAAAAAACTTAATTGTCGATGTAATTGATAAAAATATAAAATTTATTACATAAGTATTAGTTACTAATCATATCACTTTCATTTTTTTTTGTTTTGTTTTTGTTTTGTTTTTCTTTTTTGGGTGGAAAATGGTACTTTAGATTAAACTTTCAGATCCTATATTACAGGTGTACAGGTTATAAGTACACCTAAATAGGTCTGATAAACATTAATAAAAAAAAAAAAAAAATTATTTTAATATGCTGATTAAAAATACTAAGGGAAAAAAGATCAGGAGGAGAGAGAGGAATTATTCATATTTTCGTACTGAAACAAATTAATATAATATAAATGAATTAATAAGAGACTACATCTCGGAAAATACATCATTTTTTTTATACATTTTGTTTTATTTCTTAATCAACTGTCCCTTTTTTTTCTAAAATTTTTATAAAAATATAAACTAAATATTCATGTAACTAAATAAGCATATTCAAGAAAATATGCCTTTTTTTTCATTGCTATCTAATTCTAGACATACAATGGACAATCTCAATAAATAGTTTTACATTTTTATTACAAACTTTTTTTTTTGAAATTTTGTCTACCTTTTCTTAAAATTTCTTAAAATTAAATTCTTTTGTAAGTAAGAAATCAAAAAGTATTTATAATAATAATAATAATAATAATAATAATAATAATAATAATGGACAAATACTGAACTCAAAGCACTACAACGCACAACACGCACTACATTCACGAAACACAACATGCACCACCCCGCTACGGAAAGGATGACTCTTCCCCGCAAGGAGGGAGGCCGAGGACTCATCAATCCCTTCACCCTACACGAAAACCAAGTACACACACTTAGGGAACACTTCCACCAAAGAGCACAACACTCCTCACTCCACTCAGCCATTGTCAAGGCTGACACACACCTCACACCCCTGGACCTCGCAAACCCTTCTCTAACACTCACCACCCCCGACACCCACACACAGCAGCTGCATGGATCATGGGCTCGTAAAGAACTCCATGGCAGACATCGCCACGAACTCAGCCAGCCTCATGTCGACATGGAAGCGTCGAACAGATGGCTGACGAATGGTGAGCTGTTTGGGGAGACCGAAGGGTTCATGATCGCGATACAGGACCAAGTCATTCCCACACTCAACTACAAGAAACACATTCTACACAATGTAAACACACACGATGACAGATGCAGGAAATGCCACACTACAGATGAGACGATCGACCACATAATATCAGGCTATCCCCTTCTGTCCCAAACAGACTACCTCCACCGACACAATCAGTTAGCGTCGATCGTTCATCAACAGCGAGCACACAAACACTCATTTAATAAGAACACGGTCCCATACTACAAGTACACACCACAAAGTGTACTGGAGTCACCCTCACATAAGCTGTACTGCACCGCCCCATTCACACAAACAAAACTATACATCACAACAGACCTGACATCACACTTGTTGATAAGGTCAACAAACAGACCTCATTGATATTGCAGTGCCTATCGCAAGAATATGCAGAAAACTCACGCAGACAAGATAAGTAAATATACAGAGCTAGCACACGAGCTCCAGAAGCAGCGGAGGCAGTGTTGTACCCATCGTCCTGTCCGCCACTGGTCTGGTGCCTCACACATTGCATCACAGCCTCAGCACACTAGGACTTCATAAAAACACTTATGCACAACTCCAGAAGGCTGTGGTACTCAACACAACGCGCATAATTAGGAAATTTATGGACACAACCACACATCCCTAACTATTCTTCCAAACCCTTCTTTTTTTTTTACACTTGGCAATATGTGCTTTGGTCCTTGACCCGCCATATTGTCTTAGCTGGGGAAACCCATGGTTTGAAATTTTTTCGAGATAGTAATAATAATAATAACGCAAACAACAGAACAACACTTTCCAATACAATGAGAAAAAATTCTACAGATCACTTACATCTTCCTCTACTACAAGTAACACAAACACTCCCACTAGCGAGGCATTACATGAATACGTCTCTGTGGTCTAATCCTATCCTTCACAATGATAAAGCACCATGGATCACAGAGGAACAGCAACTCACTGAACACTTACCCTGCATGTCCTTCCATGAGATTACTCTCGCAGACATACAGACAGCACTAAAACATGCACACAACTGGAAGGCTCCTGGTGCAGACGGCGTCCAGAACTTCTGGATCGAGAGGTTCACGTCCCTGCATGGGAAGCTAGCTCTTACACTCACTGACATAATCCAACACCCAGAACATATGCCTCTTTTCCTCACACAGGGTGTCACTTACCTACAGAGCAAGAACACTGAAACAGCACACCCTGCTAACTACCGTCCAATCACTTGCCTCCCCACACTTTACAAACTTCTTACCTCCTGCCTCGCAGACAAGATCTACACACACATCGAGACACATAACATTCTTTCCGAACAGCAGAAGGGCTGTCGCAGGAATTCCCAGGGTTGTAAGGAGCAACTCTTTATTGACTCTGTAATCCTGCGCCAGGCACGCGCGAAGAATAGGAACTTACATATTGCGTACATCGACTACAAGAAGGCATTTGATTCTGTCCCTCATTCCTGGCTCCTACTCACTCTTCATATCTACAAAATACATCCCAAGATCACAGCATTCTTAGATGCCACGATGAAGAGTTGGAACACTACATTACACCTACGCACCTCCATCACTACAGATCCTATTCCCATAAGGAGAGGTATTTTCCAGGGAGACTCCTTGAGTCCTCTTTGGTTCTGACTCGCCTTGAATCCACTGAGCCACATACTAGATAACACAAAACACGGTTATGGGCTTACCTCAGGCACTCTGACACCATACAAAATCACACTTACTCTACATGGATGATATTAAACTCTATGCCCCAAACAACGCACAACTTATTAATTTACTACAAGTCACCACACAGTTCACCAAAGACATTGGGATGGAATTTGGAATTGACAAATGCCGCAAGCTACATATAACACGGGGGAAGACTACGAATTTGGAGGGTTTTGAACTGGACCATGGGTTGGGCATCCAATCCATGGAAGAGGAAGAGACCTACAAATATCTGGGCTTCCATCAAGCGCGCGTCATTGACAACACAAATATCAAAAATGCACTCAAGACACATATCGTGCTCGCGTTCAAAACATTGTCAAAACACAACTCAACGCCAGAAATAAAATTAAAGCCATCAACACTTTTGCCGTCCCCACACATATTCGTTCGGCATAATTCCATGGACAAACACCGAACTCGAAGCACTACAACGTACAACACGCACTACATTCACGAAACACAACATGCACCACCCCAAGTCCGCTATGGAAAGGATGACTCTTCCCCGCAAGGAGGGAGGCCGAGGACTCATCAATCTCATCACCCTAAACCAGCGGTCGGCAACCCGCGGCCCATGAAGCGATTTGGTGCGGCCCGCGGGGCGTGTTGGAATTTTTTTTTTGGTTGATAAAGTAAGATTTTCCGGTTTTTTTTTTGGTTGTTAAAGTAAGTTTTTCCGTTATTTTTTTTTGGGTTGTTAAAATTTTTGGCCCAAGTGCGGCCCGCAGTAATCCCCACATAACATATTTGGCCCTTTTACAACAAAAGGTTGCCGACCACTGCCCTACACGAAAACCAAGTACACATTACTTAGGGAACACTTCCAACAAAGAGCACAACACTCCTCACTCCACTCAGCCATTGTCAAGGCTGACACACACCTCACACCCCTGGACCTCAAAAACCCTTCTCCAACAATCACCACCCCTAACACCTACACTCAGTAGCTGCGTGAATCATGAGCTCGTAAGGAACTACATGGTAGACATCACCACGAACTCAGCCAGCCTCATGTCGACATGGAAGCGTCGAACAGATGGCTGACAAGTGGCGAGCTGTTTGAGGAGACCGAAGGGTTCATGATCGCGATACAGGACCAAGTTTTCCCCACAGGCAACTACAAGAAACACATCCTACACGACGCAAACACACATGACGACAGATGCAGGAAATGCCACACTATGCATGAGACGATCGACCACGTAATATCTGGCTGCCCCCTTCTCTCCCAAACAGATTACCTCCACCGACACAATCAGGTAGCGTCGTCAACAGTTAGCACACAAACACTCACTTATTAAGAACACGGTCCCATACTACACGTACATATCATAAAGCGTAATAGAGTCATACTCACATAAGCTGTACTGGGATCGCCCCATTCACACAGACAAAACCATACATCACAACAGACCTGACATCACACTTGTTGATAAGGTCAACAAACAGACCTATTTCATTGATATTGCAGTGCCTATCAGCAAGAACATGCAGAAAGCTCACGCAGACAAGATCAGTAAATACATCGATCTAGCACATGAGCTCCAGAAGCAGTGGAGGCAGGACCGAGTACGTGTTGTACCCATCATCCTGTCCGCTACTGGTCTGGTGCCTCACACATTGCACCTCAGCCTCAAGACACTAGGACTTCATAAAAACACTTATGCACAACTGCAGAAGGCTGTGGTACTCAACACAACACGCATAGTTCGGAAATTTATGGACACAAGCACACATCCCTAACCATTCTTCCATATATTTTTTTTTTTTTTTCACTTGGCAATATGTGCTTTGGTCCTGACCCGCCATATTGTCTTAGCTGGGGAAACCCATGGTTTGAAACATACAAACATAATAATAATAATAGTAATAATAATAATTCGGACAGCCAATAAAAGCGTTACCACATCTCGTATTCCTGAAAGACAAGCTATGGTCTATACTAAGCAACCTCTATCAGGCCATATAATACATTTCTATTTCTATTTTGGGAACCCAATTCATTATAAACCACAGAACGCCATAGGACCTTTGTCTTGAGAAATAAAACGATGAGAAGTCATATCAAAACCACCAATCAAAAACTGAGCAAAAACAAATAATAATATCATAATATTTTTAGCGGCCGATTTGAGAGCTGTTGTGATAGCGATCAAAATCGGTAGCTATTGCATTTGTCCTGTCCGTCTGTCCACCCCTAACAACTCCCGAACGGAAGGTCGGATCGACAAACGGACTTCGCCATCGTGTTCAGAGGCCCAAACAACAAAGGAATAGGATATTTTTAGGGGCCAACGTCCCCTTCATGTTCGAGATACACTGAAGCTCGGTTATAACGCGGTTGTTTATATCGCGAATTCGGATATAACGCGATTTGGTCTTGGACCCCTTCTATTTTGGAAAAGGTGTATAATTGGAAAATTGCAAAATTTACCGTTTTTTCGCCTAAAATCAAATCAAAGGCGTAAATTAATATGCCTGTTTCCTTATTATTTACAGTAATTGAGACTGTATACCCACCCTAATGTCCCGAAAATGCGTCAAATACAATATATTTTTTTAAAAATACCAGAATCGCGGACTTTTTTGTTTAACCAAAATGAATATCGAGATCTATTTTTCGCCAATGACAACCAGTAAAGAAGCCCATGTAATCTAATAGGCGTATGAATACCTAGTTTCGATCCATTTGACTCGTCGTGTGTACAAGATGCCAAGATGGCGGCGCCAAATCGATTTTGGCTAATACAACCCATCAAAGTGTTGAAAAGGTAATGATTTATGTATTTATAAATATAAAATTCTCTCACATAGCTCTGAATGATGTCGATAATCGCGAAATGACCATTTAAATTGATTTGGAATCGTGTGGGCGATAATAGGGTGCGATATACGACATTTGACGTCGCGAAGTAATAAAAGTTCGGTTATATCGCGGTTATATCGCGATCCTCGAAATCTTGGATCCGAAAGACCGCGTTATAACCGAGCTTCAGTGTAGTTAAAAAATTAAATTCTTTTTTATTTATGTTTAACCATATTGCATATATTTTTTCAGTAAAACAAAAAATTATGATTTATAAAGCTTTCGTTGAATCTTTTTTTTTTTATTTATGGAATTGAATGTTGGATACATTTAAGTAAAGCACAATTAGAGAATATAAATAGATTGCTTCTTTTTCTTGTTATATGTCCTTCCCGCATGTTTTGACTATTAAATAGATTAATTGAAAAAATACTAAATCAAATTTTTACTAATTATAAATTTTATATTGATGAAGAAAAACAGATATTAGGATTTTTTATAATATTGTTTCCTATTGAAAAAATTATGTATATTATTATTTAAAAAAATTTTTATTCTATGTCAAACAAGTTAAAAAATAATGTAAATATATTAAATACTAGAAATGTTTGGAATTATCTAATTAGTTTTGATACTCCAAAAAATAATTTTGGTATGAGAGATAATAATAGTTGTTATTTAAAATCTTTAAACAATTAGATTTAGAAATTTTTCATATTAATAAGTATAAACATTTATAGAGCGAAATTGTAATTGGAATAGTAAGTAAAAAAATAATTTGGCAACCTTAAATTTTATTGTAATGAATGATATTTATAAATTATTACTTAATTTTCTTTTTTTATTTCTGAGGTATGTTAATTTTTATATAATTAATGTAATATTACCGTAATTGTTCTCTGACTTGCAAATATTATATGTATAAATTATTTATACTTTCAGCTCCTGCACCACAGGATTTCTAATTGAAAACCCAGCAGGACTGTAATTTCAAATTTAGAAATAAGTAAATAAATAAATAAATAAATAAATAAATAAATAAATAAATTGTTGATGGCCTTTAAATTTATACTTTAGCACAAAATTATATTCCCTTGTTTTCTTTATTTATGAATCCAAGTTTTAAAACATGTAGAACTGTTAAAAATATTAACAAAATATAGAATTAAGAATATTAAAGTGACAAAGTAATACGACCTCAAATTTACAATAATAAAAGAAATAAGATAACAAACAATAATAATTAGGATTTTCTGTTTTCAATGAATCATTGTTTACATCTAAAGTAAATTTCTAAAAAAAAAAAGATTTAATTTAATAATCTATTACACTCATTAACAAAAAAAATGACGAACCTAGAAGGAGTTGTCCGATTGTAATGAAATTTCGTATGCAAAGACATTGGGACCGCCCATGCAAATGATTAAACTTTGGTGTCCAATGAATGAATAGCGAGAGCTACAGCGCATCGGAACTGCGCACTCACCAGGTGTATGTAAGAAGCGATTCTCAATCTGATGGTCAAACTTTCTGTTGCATTGCGAGTTAGGATACATTTCAACGACTGAAAAAATGCCTCGTCGCAGGATTCGAGCTCATTACGTGCATCTGTCAGAGTTTGAAAGAGGTTGTATCATTGGATTGAAAGAGGCAGGTTGGGCAAATCGGAGAATCGCTCGTCATACGGGTCGAAGTGATGCGGCGATTAGAAGATGCTGGCAGGAATGGGTGGACAATGGCTGATTTCAGCGTCATGAAGGTAGCGGTCGACCTAGGGCGGCAGGATAGAGTGATTGTCAGATCAGCTGTCACAGCGCCTGAATCATCGTTATCAACCATCAGATGTGCGACCCGCACACGAGTGTCCACCATGACCATTTGCAGACGGCTGAGAGAGCGACATCTACGCTCGTACCGACCGCTACGCCACCTGCCACTTAGTCTGCACACCGTCGGATCAGATTACAGTGGTGCTTGGCTCGATCCGGTTGGAGTGATGCTGACTGAGGACGTATAGTGTTTAGCGACGAATCCCGCTTCCAACTGTGACCTGACGATCGTCGCAGACGTGTCTGGAGACGCCCAGGGCAGCGTGCCGATCCTGCTTTCACTACTGCACGCCACACAGGCCCTCAACCAGGAGTTATGGTCTGGGGTGCCATTTCCCTTGATAGCCGGACTCCTTGGTCGTCATTAGCGGCACACTTACAGCACAGCACAGTCTTTACACGCATTGTACCCAACTAAGGGTTTAAGCGGCTGAGAACTTAAGGCTCTACTAAAAAACGGGGACGAAAGCCACCAACCCAGAAAAGAGGGCCCGCAGAGGGAGGAGGAGGGTCAGCAGGGAGGGACTGTTCACAAGGGGGCTAGAGTTACCCATCGACGACAAAACTACTCACCAGACATACATATAAGGACAGACACTAAACACTGATTCCCTCGCGATGGCCGCTGCGGGGCCATAGAGGATCGGGAGAGCCTCTGAAAACTTACCATGCCGGAACTTGGAGAGACGAGTGGCCAGGAAAGCTGGGCGCTTCCCTGACTAGAGAAGCTGGGCACTTCCCTTCAAGATAAAACCAGGGAGGCTGGGCACCTCCCTGCAGGACAATAAGGCCGCACAGCGCCCGACTTATGTTCCCACGTGCAAATGGCGAAGGTCGGGCAGGTAGGACAGTTGAGCCAAACCGTCTTATGATTATAGAAGTGGCATCGAGATAGTTCGCGAGGTAAGAAATCCGCTCTGTGACGCCTTCGGCTGGGTGCCGAACTAGCCGCACTCATATGCAAAAGCCTCTCGGGCTGCGGGAAAAAGATGACAACTGGGCAATCTCTTTTCGAGAGAGGCATCTAATTCCCTTGTTACCGAGCCTCTTGGGCTCTGTACCGTCATTTCTGTGTCCGAGAAAAGTCAATCATCAGTACGTCTACGACATTCTGAGACCTGTTTTGCTACCATTCCTTTTGCAGTACCCTCGCCTTATTTTTCAGCAAGATAATGCCAGACCACAAACGGCACGTGTTGCTATGACCTGTCTTGCAGCTTGTGAAACACTTCCTTGGCAAGCCAGATCCCCAGATTTTCTCCAATCGAGCACGTCTGGGATATGATGGGAAGGCGACTGCATCCACCAGGGAATGTGGATGACCTAGCCCGACAATTGGAGCAAATTTGGCAAGAATTACGCAGGAGACCATCAGGGAGCTTTATCACTCTATGCCACGTCGTGTGGCAGCACCTGAGAGGTGGGTCAACACCTTACAGAGCTCGTTACTTTGTAACTCTGTAACTCTGAAATAAATCATTCAATTTGTCTGAAATTTTAATCATTTTCTATTCTGTACATAATCTTCCTCTCCACCAATTTTTGTCTCAATCGGACAACTCCTTCTATGTGCGTCTTTTTTTTGTTAATGAGTGTATTTTGTTGAAAAGAAATAAATCATGATAGGATAGGTATAGATAGATAGATAGGATAGGTAAAGGCTACTTGTAGTGTATAATTATTGTAGGAGGCGCGATCGAAAAGCAATAATCTGGGGGCATGGCAGTGTCCCCGCCAAGACGAGCCGAAGGCAGGAAGAGCACTGCGTACCTTTTCTGAAAGTGTCTCGTCGTATTTTCGAACCCTCATAGCTTTGGCCTGGATAATACTAGAGCTCAAATTTTCAGGATATGATGCAGTTACCAGACTAATGAAATACACTAAGTTTCATTTATTTAGCTTTTATACTTTGGATTTTATTAATACCTAAAATACATCGATAAGTCACTGATTCACTCACTGACTGACTCATGATCATCAAAACCTCTAGGGTACTTCCTGAAGTCCTAGAAAGCTGAAATTTGCTAGGCAGTTTAGAATTAGCACACAAACAACAAAAAAATTATGAAATCCGTAACTTTCACCCTCCAACCCCTCATAAAGGGCGGGGGGGTCTGGTTATGTATTATCGAACCCTCATAGCTTCGGCCTGGATAATACTAGAAAGCTCAAATTTTCAGGATAAGATGCAGTTAGCAGACTAAAGGCTTGTTCGCACTATAGCGTCAGCGTTGTGTTTGCGTAAAAGTCGTGTAACCGTCAGCGGCAAAATCAGAGCGCACTTTAACGTTAACTTGCGTTCGCAAGTTAACGGCAAGCGGAAACTGCTTATATTGTGATTTAGATATGTTGCCTATTCATTGGAAAAGTACCATTTTCCTAGCGTTATTTTAATTTATGAGTATTTTTTTTGTGTAATTTATTTTGCTTTACTGCATCTGTTTTATTTCAACCACGTTTCCATAATAATTTTTTTGCATTATATTTACTATATGAATACGTACATTGAAAACCCTGTTTCATACTTTGTACTTTTCATGTTTCCTTATTTTGCTGAGGGATTATAATTACTTCTCTGGAGAACCCTATTATTTTGTTTTCTATTTTAAATTCATTGTACTTGTCAACAAATATTTATTGAGTAGAATAAAAAAATATGAAATTGAATTGCAGAAAATTGACTGTCAATAATTTATTGTATTCAAGGTAAATAACACATCACCTACTAACAGAAGCTTACTGACCCTACAACTGTAATCTTTTAAGAGACAATATAAAAACACATATGAATTATGAAGATAATGAATCTAAGTAATTTCAGTTCTTTATTGTAATGAGAATCAACCAAACATAATAATGCTTATTTTTTTTTTTTTTTATCAGAAATCATAATAAAGAAACTTATAAGATTCCAAAACAATTTCTGCACTTCAATCATATAAACCAAAACTTTAGTGAAATTTCTTCTTTTTTTTTTTGTAATGTAACACCCAATATCAAACAACATAGCAGTCATATATAAAAAAGAAAACATTAGCAAATGTTTATGGGAATTTAAGAAAAATTAGAAACAAATATATTATATTTAGTGAAGCAGTAAATTCATTCAGGAGGGATATTGAAACCACATATTCATGTTGTGCTTTATCATTGGAACAGTAAAATTTTCCTAGCCTTATTTTAATTTATGATTTTAGTCACTTGTTCACTTAGGCTACTGATATTATTTATGAAAATTTATCATACTTTTCTTAGGGATTGGAGTACTTCAGTATTATGCAGTGGCTGATCACAATTCTGTTATGACATACTAACCTTCATCTTTTAATAAATTCATGCAACATTCGAAATTGTAATGTATATTTTGTTTAAAAACCTACATTTATGAATATTTACAAGCGATTATTTCTTTCATAAAGAAGTATATGAAACAAAAAAACGATGTACAGATATTAAAAACAAATTTTGTCAAAAAAAACTACTGGAGACGAACGACGGTCAAATGGATGGCGATCACAATTGCCAATATTCCGTTTTCCCGGCAAAATTTGTATCAATGCTCTCGGATTGGCTGTTGCTTAACACACACACTCCGATTGGCTAACGCTACCTTTGATGTTGATTTACATGCTAAATCTCTTTACAAAGGTGAGATCTGCACATTCTGACGCATAGCATTAATTTATTTCAGTAAAAATATTGTTTATTTTCGAAAATTAATCTCCTCAATGTGATATTTAATTCGTAATAACCTTCGATCCCAACGAAGCGGTGAACAAAATGGCGTCAGAAAACTTGCTTTCGATCTTCAAAAGTTGTAGGAATACGTCAATGCTCTGTGATTGGATGTTGCTCACACACAAGATCTGATTGGCTGGTCTTACGTCTGAGGAGACGCTTATGTTCGCTCATTTCAACATAAGCGTTTGGCCTTAAACTGAGACGTAAAAGCAATTATCTTACATAAACTTAACGTTTGACGCAGCAAAACGCTATAGTGCGAACAAGCCTTAATGAAATACGCTACGTTTCATTTATCTAGCTCTTATACTTTGCATTTTATTGATATCTCAAATATACGTCGATTTCGTCAATGATTCACTGACTGACTGACTGACTCATGATCATCAAAACCTCTAGGGTACTTTCTGAAGTCCTAGAAAGCTGAAATTTGATATGCAGGCTAGGTTTAGCACACAAACAACAAAAAAATTAAGAAATCTGTAAAGTTCACCCTCCAACCCCTCATAAAAGGGGTTCCGGTTCTTCATTACATAACAATTTCTGATAGGTAATCCCACCCAGAACATTTCATGTAAAATAAGTTGCCAAGACTCACATCCTCATAACTCTTTCACTGTTAAAAAGTTATCAGATTTCATCTTACAAAAAGAAATGAAATCCCACCCAAAACATTTCATGTAAAATAAGTTGCCAAGACTCATATGCTCATAACGCTTTCACTGTTAAAAAGATATGAGATCTCATGTGGAGCGAAGCTCCTAATTCTACGAGGCCTAACTCTACAAGCCCTAACTCAAAAAACCTTATATCTTGGTCAAAAAGTATGGCTTGGCCGTTTCATGGAACTATTTCATCTCACCCAAAACATTTCATGTAAAATAAAATAAAAAGATTTCGAATTTGGAACTCACAAAACCATAATGGAAATTTATACTCTTTTAAGGATCTGATTATGGAACGCCAAGTTTCGGTAAGCTTAAATAAAAGATTAAGAGCCAAGACGCTCATAATGCTTTCACTATTAAAAAGTTATCAGATCTCATGTAGAGCCAAGCCCCTCACTCTACAAGGCCTAACTCTAAAAACCCTACTACCTTGGTCAAAAAGTGTGCCTTGGCATACTCCATATCCTTTACATAACTCCATGGGATTGTCTGTGTGACAGCCACGAAACGGCCAAGCCATACTTTTTGACCAAGATAAAAGGTTTTTAGAGTTAGGGCTTGTAGAGTTAGGGGCTTGGCTCTACATGAGATCTCATATTTTTTAACAGTGAAAGCGTTATGAGCATGTGAGTCTTGGCAACTTATTTTACATGAAATGTTTTGGGTGGGATTAAACATTAACCAAATATAGATTTATAAACGTGGAAGTTCATTTACTACTTTTATACATAATTTTTCCATTGAGGTTGATGCACTTGTCCCAACGTGAAATTAATTTTTGCATGCCAAAGAAATAGAAGTCATTCGGATGGGCGCGAAGCCATTAACGAACAACTTTCTGCACATCTTTTGAATTGGGTGGTGGCTCTTCATTGAACCGAACAGGTGGTAATCACTTGGCGCCACGTCAGGACTGTAGGAAGGATGTTTAAAAGAACTTACCATTGCCAGAAGTGGAGTCCGGAAATCCGAACTAATTGGGGCTGTGGTCTGTTCGGATTATCCAAAAAAAATATTAGGACTTCATAATATGCCTATACAGTACACAGTTACAGCTGTGTTATTATCTCCCAGCTGGCAACGTAACGTAACGGTGAGACAGAAGAATGCTTGCACTGTGAAAAGACAGTAGCCCATCACGTGAACAGTAGCAGTATCTGCGGTACGCCGGAGTGTTGCCTACTTTTCGTTTGGCTTTTGTTACCAAGAGCCTACAATACAGAGTATACACCGTATGTTGCATTCCGCTAAATACTAGCTTAAAATCTGTTATTTTAATAATATGTATAGTGCTATGATTAAATGCTGTACTTCCTGGACATTGCAAGTAAGATTTTAAATTTTTTCCTGCATCATAGATTCTGCTCGGATTATCCGAAATTTCGGATTTGCGGGGTTCGGATTACTGGGGTTCTACTATACAATACATATGTATTTTAAAGGATAAATACTTAAGTACAGTAAAACCCCGTTATTACGCTCCCGCTTATAGCACTATCCCGTTCTTTACGCTCCTTTCCTACGGTCCCTGGAATTTTCTATGTAACTATATATACTTTTACCCTCTTATAACGCTTCAAATCCCGCTTGTAGAGCTTTTTTTATATCGGAAATTTTGTATCGAAAAGAAATGTAACACTGTAAAGATTCTTTTCTTTCCCTGGTAGGAGAGAATCTTTGAACTCTTTGAAGTGTGGGTCTGTGATAGAGTAAGTTAGTGCAAAATGTCGAAGCGGAAATCCCTTTCTTTATGTGAAAAATTGCAAATTCTCCGTAAGTACGACGAGAATTCTACACTAAGTCAGAAGGATTTCGCAGAATCTGTAGGAATTCCGTCATCCACTCTGAGAACAATAATAAAAAATAAGAATTACCAATGCAGCGAAGGGTGGTTGCAAACGTAAAAAAGTAAAGTGTGGAAAATATGAAGATGCCGACGAAATTCTAATTGAATGGATTCATCAGTCCCGTGATGCATCAGTGCCATTAAGTGGCCCAATCATTCAAGAAAAGGCGCATGAAATAGCGGGCAATGCACTAAATCTGCTCCGAAAATATATTAGTGTTGCTCCTAGTGGTCTATCAATTGATGTTAATAGTTACTTGAACAGCATTGAAAATGTCGTAATTCATAACAGTAGCACACACACACACACACGGCAAACCACAATCAAAGATTTTTTCAATAGGAAATAAGCTCATATTTGCACTATATCTATTGCAGAATCAAGTATGTTTCTTGTAAAATGGTGTCTAAATGATTCCCCATCTCAAAAATCATTTCCCGTCTATAGCGCTATCCCGCTTATTACGCTTGTAATTCATGGTCCCTTGACGATCGTAATAACGGGGTTTTACTGTATTTCAATACTACTTTTGAGACCAATGTGAAATAATGACCTGCTTTTCAACTGATTTTGTTGTTTAACTGTTATAGGGGCTAGTCCCTCAGGTCCGAGGCATTATCGTTTTCCCTCTTTCAAGTTGTTTGAGACTCAGCTGCAACCCCTGTTGGAGGCTGCGCTGCCAAACCTCAGCCAGGCAGATAAGGAACTGGTCAGTCGAATGGTTTGGTGTAAACATTTGGACAAAGACACCAGGAGGCATTTTCAAGAAGAAGCCAGACAGCAAAAGATTCAACAAAAGGAGGTAAGAAAATCCTTCTCCTAGTGTTCTTTCAATAATTAAGTCCATTTAGTAAAAACAAAAAGAGAA
>JAFIDM010000007.1:44703977-44774412 GCA_023159025.1 Thereuonema tuberculata
TCCCTATACAAACTAAATCTAATAATCATTTTATATTAATATTCAACTACTGTTTTGTCACAAGAAAGGGCTTATGATGATTACATTGACGTTAATATTTCTATGGTAACTGAAAGTAGCTAATTGTATATTAAGTTTGTTTTCATTATTTTTAGTATTAAAATTACAATTGTTATCAATTTAAAACTGATGATATTTTTATTAACTATTTTAATTAAATATTTCATTACAAGATAACAACTAATTTCTTCAATTGAACCCAATTTAAAAAATATATATAATTCTAAATAATTCAAAATTAGGTATCAATCGCAAGGCACAAAGCTAAAGTTAGGATTCGCACCTTGAGTTGTTATCGGGAAGAGACGGGACGGACCGTTTCGTCCTCATTATGACTCCTCAGCCAGCCAAACTCCCCCGATGACAACTCAGAAAATGCGCAAGGTGTTAGTATCCTGGTTCTCGCACCCGAGAATGGGATCTCCCACGTTAAACTTCTCTTATTCTAAATAATTGATATCAAATAGTGAAATTCAATTTGCTAGTAAAGGCCCTAAACACAAAAATAACATCACTTTCTTATTATTTCTTGGTAACATCCTGATGTCTCCATTGTTTATTTTCTCCTGATTTAGAACTCGAAAACTTGTTATTATTTAACTAAATCAAAGATCAGTGATGTTAATCCAAACATTTCTACTGTTATTTGTATCATTACAGAAATTCTGCAAACACCAATGGAAAAACCTGAATAAAAGATTACATTATGACGCTTCGTATTCAGATGCGAAAGTGAAACTTATTACTGAAGCGCTGTAGCCTACGCTATAGTTTTCCTTACAAAACAACAAAACAAAAAAAACAATTCGATCAACAAGATAATAATAATTTAAACTATAGAATTATGTATTATTTCACTCTTCTATTATTCTGACACTTCAAAATTAATAAAAAATCTATGACCAATTCAATCAAGGCAACAATTTTCATTCATTTAACTAATGATTAGCTTCGAAATAAATTACAAAAAGTGAATAAAATATAAAAAAAAAATAATAAAAATACCAATACTTACTTTTTTAAATATTTTCCGTTTAATCTTTTTAGTTATTGAATCTCCCACGCAACGATGTCTGCCTGCTACATACTGATTACAAGTATGTGCTGCCATCTGATGGCAACAATTTGAATTACAGTATCATTTTTGTTTTCCTCCTATTTTTTTTTTTTTTTTTTTGGTATTTTTCGTTTTTAAATTTTTGCACAATTAGTTATGATTTTTATAAATCATTCTCAGATAAAATATACTTTTACGCATACAGAAAAAAAGCTTTTTTTTTTTTAATCTGATGGCAATGGATTCTTTACATTATGAATGTAAATTTAACTCTCAAATCCTTTCTACTTCACATTTTTCCGCACTAACTCCAGAAACTTGATTCCGGTTGCCTTGGGTGGTCATTACTATTATCATTATCTCTTTCTTTTTCTTAAAGAGACAATCAAGAAAAAGGTTATTGTGTCTTTCAAACATAACTGGTAGAACAGGTCGAAAGAGGAAATACAACACAAATGAACGGGATAAATCACATTTTTGTTTCAGAAAACTGTTAATTCTATTTCTTAATCAAGCCTCAGGAATAGAATCAATCTTGGTTAGACTGGTTCCAATGCCAATCTAGAGAAAGCCTGTGTTGAAGAGACAAGCACAGAAAAAAGAAAGACAAAGTCAACCACAATAATCAAATCCAGAGTAAAAAGACTTATTAGATCATCAGCTCCCCTCATCATTTGGCTACATCAAGTAACAATAGTACTGAACTACTGAAATAATTGATAAAGAAAAAGGCCTTGTAGGTTTTATTCTTCGGTTATGAGTTTACATTTATGACCTCACGAATTCCTTATAGACATCTTAATATAACACTCCTTTGTAATTGAACTTTAATCAGTTGTATTCTTCTAATTTCGTCATTAGAATCTTTTAAAAGCTACTAATAATAACGGATTCAAATAATGACTTAAGTATTAAGTCATTATAATACAACACATACAAACAATCCATAAACCGTCCGTGTTTACAATACAGAAACTGCAATTCTTATACTATTATTTTAATAAATAAATATAAATAAAAACAATTTCAATAAAGAACCATCAGCCGTGCTGGCGTGGCCGTGCGGTTTAGCCGGCGGGCTGCCATTGTGGCTGATGCGCCAGTACCCGGGTTCGAATCCCGGTGGTGGCATGGCCGTTTCTTTCTTCTTCTGTGTTTCGTCCGTTTCCCACCTGGGACTTACTATCTCAGGGTTATCCTGGACGGGATATAATTCTCGTCCCCCCTTTCTTGAATTTCACTAGCCTCGCCCTGACGTTGTCAGGTTGAGCTAGTTACGTGGTCCCTAGTTGGCCAAATTCGATAAAGGAAGGAAAGAACCATCACATCTTCCAAATGGCAAATAAATGACTGTGAATTTTACGAATGTTTGAATTTTTTCTTTAAAAAATAAGACTGCGTAGCTTCAAGAAGTAATTTATTACTATTCTTTCCGTAAATTTTCAGAATCAGATACTGAAAATACCTTTGATAGTACCCTTTACAGTATAATACTATAACCTATAAGATAGTGCAAATGATCGAGAGATTTTGTTTCAATAAATAAATGTCAAGACCTAAATCATACATAGTTCTAATATATTTATCACAAGCTGTGCCCCGCGGTGTCACCCGCGTTAAATTCGGCCCTTCTCGGTAATGTTCGGTTCTCGTCGTGCGCCAAGCACCCGTTGGTTGACGTTTATGTTTACTGCTCCGCTCCTATTGATCGTAGCGTGATGTAATATAGCCTACAACCTTCTTCAATAAACGGGCTATCTAACGCAAAAAGACTTTTTCAAATCGGACTGTTAGTTCCTGAGATTAGCGCATTCAAACATACAAACTCTTCAGCTTTATAATATTAGTATAAGATTAACAGGGGGGAAAAAATACCTCTCACAAACATAAACACACATCTCAAAGAAAAAAAAAACACTTTACTTCCGACATTTTACTTACCCTCGCTGCTGTAATTGTAAAACTTAGAAAGATAAGACCATTTAACTACATTATCTGATAACAAAAGTTAATAGATTGAAGTGTTCAATAGGAAACTGAAACTAATTAATAAGATTAGTTATTTAATGTCTAGTTTTTACTTAAATTATGTGGAAATTATTGTTAGTTATGTATTAATACACAGAAAACTTCAATAATAGTCTGTTAGAATAAAATTTTATTATTAGATATTTTTTGATTACAAAAGAACGTTAAGTGTCTTCATCAAATATCTACATTTTTTTGAAGATCAATCCATCATATCAAAGTCATCTCTCTGCAAAGATACAAATAAAATAAACAAAAAAAAAACAAAGATTATTAATAAAGGAAAAATAAACAAACAAAAATACAGTATTCATCTTTAATCTTAAAGTTAAAAAAAAAAACAAAAAAACAAATAGACTAAAACTATGCTATCCAAATATTTAAATGTTTCTGGACGCCCTGAAGTTGCCATGGAAACATAGAAGCAATAAAGAATTAGTTTAATCAAAGTGGATATTTTTAAACAAAGCAGAATAAAAGTGTTTCAATCTCAGCCAAATAAAAGGAATTGTTTGCTGGTACTTTATGGATGTTTCAATTCAATATCATGTTTCCTTTGTAGAAAAGGTTTGAATCTACGACATCCGTTACGGCAGACTTACGTGTTTAAAGTGACCGACTGATGAGCACCTAAAAGCGCGAAACAACTGTCCAGGATGACACATGTTAAAAATTAAAAATTTAACATCAATCGGAAGTGAATTTAAAAAAGCAGGTATCTCTAACAAATCACTGTTATCCCAGGAATTTGAGCAACAATTACTTGGAATCAGGGCGTCCAAAGAAACGACAAAGAAGTCTCTTGTCATAACCAGTCAGGAATGTGGAATTGTTTAATCTCAGCTGACATTTGAAGACGAAACAACATCACGAAAGAAAAACACTTCGCCCTTCGTTGGAAATTCAACTTCTTCATTTAAAAATCATCAACTTTAATTTTTAATTCAATTTCAATTTACTAAAATTAACAAACATCTTACAAAGTTACTGCTTTTAAAACAAATAAAATTTAAGAAATAAGCTTGATAAATGGAAAAACGATGAAAATGAACAATCGTTTGCTTCAAATGAACATTAAATTTAAATATTATAATTTTATCTGACTAGGTGAGAGATTAAGATTTTTCTGTAAATTTTTATATAAAAATACATATATACGGTTTTTTCTTAATTTTTCAAAATATAAATTAGTAACATTTATAATATCGTTAAATGGAATAAATAAATTTATTTAATGTTTAATTACAAATATCACTTTATGTTTGTTTTGTTTTTTATACAGGGAAAAATTGTATAATTATTGTTATACAATAATTATTATTTTTGTTTTGTTTAATCTGTATTGCTATTAATTTTTAATATTAACAGTTAACAAAAGAAATTAATAAAATTTTGAAAATTGAAATATTTGAAATGCAGTCATAGGTGGAAATTAATTTTTATAGGATTTGTTATTTTTTTTCTATAGATAATGTATAATAAATGATACTCACCATCTCGTTATACTCCAGTACTTTCTTTTTAATAGCTGAACTATTGACCCACGTGACGAAATCTTCCAAGTTCCTGTTTAGAAATAAAATCCAAATTACGTTAAAAAATGCATAGAGAGAGAGAGAGTCAGTTCCCTTATAACTAAATCAAATATTAAGAAGGATTTAGCTTAGGATTAAAATAATATGTGAAATGTAAATTGAAATGGAGTTAGTGGAATTGAGCAGTGATATTCTTCGAATTGTGGTAGATTCTGAATCTACCACTGGTAGCTTTGTATCAGATTGTTGTAGATGAAAGTCTCTTAAAACGTCACCAGGTGGCGCTTGTGCAAATTTAAAGCGGCAAATCTGCTGCATATAAGACAGTGATCACGTGGTTTGAGGCATTAGTTCCAAGAGAAATCTGGACCATGGAAGTCAACGATAGATCCGAGTCAATTTCATATCAGTTCCCTATGATATGTATTTAAACTGGGACACCGAACAGCTCGAAACATCAATACACCATTTGGGAAAGACAGTTCAAGAATGCAAGAACGCAACGATGGTTTTCCTGTCTGGCGATAGAAAGCCTCGCAAATAAACCTCGCGGGAGACCACAAGGAGCTATCGATGACGCCAAGCTGAGGGATTTATCGAATCCGAATACTCGACAAACATTTCGAGACCTTGCCAAGAAACTACATTAGGTCACCGTTTCCTGACATTTGGCGGCTATAGGCAAAGTAAAGGAAATGTATAAATGGCCCCCCACATGTGTTCACAAAACAACACAAAACACGACGATTAGATGCATGTTGTTCTCTGCAACCAAACGAACGACATTTTGAAGCCATCGTCAAATGTGATGAGAAATAAATACTGTATGACAACGTTCAACAATGAAGCCCATCCCTATTTGTTGTCATCAGGTCAAACAACAACGGCGAACAGATATAGTCACGCACTTGACATTAGGCACGGAAAATTGCGCATTAGCCAATCGTCATGTGCTCATACGATTCCCCATGTTGTAGAGCGATCCACAAGTTGCAACAGTTGGGTTACGAACCTCATCAGCCTTATTCACCAGATGTGACTACGGAATCACTTCTTCAAGCATATGAACACCTTACTAACGGATTTCTAACCAACTCAAAATTGATTCCAAGAGTTTGTCGCGTCACAGATCTCCAGTTCTTATAGAAATAGAAATTTGTATCTCATTGGTAAAAGTGCGTTGCTTCTGGCGGTGATAACTTTAATGAATAAAATTCATTTCGCACAGAGTTGTAGGTTTTTGAAGTTTTCCTCCATTTTCTCTGTAATAATCCGATAGTGAGAATGGTTAGTTTCAAACATTAAGGGCCCCCCCCCCTCAAAAAAAAGCCTCTCAACATAGGAATTAATTAGAGATTTAAAAAAATGAATGATAAGTTTTTATCCTTCTGACTATTAATAGTTAGACAAATTAATATTCATTTCTTACACGTACACATAAGAAAATATAATCAGTATTAATTGCATGAGAGGATGATAAAAAAACTGAAGAATTCTCTTGATTACATAATCGATACCACGTACTTCATTTCTGTCTCTTGTGTTTATTTTGTAGAAGGATTCAATTCAATAAAAAACTTTTCAATGTGGCAGAGTCAACTTCATCGACACAAGAAAATCAGAAAATAATATTTGTACAAGGATTTCCTCGTCAATCACGATTACAACATTTTCAGTTTATAAATGGAGAAAAGAGTTTTCGGAATCCAGATCAGCTCTTGCCACAATGCAATTGCTCCGAATTTATTAAAATTGTCGTGAATTGCCATCATTTAAGACTAAAAGTATTAATAAACGAGGCCTCGTTTTCATACAAAAATATTATCTTTAAAAAAAATGCCTCTGTAAGTTTGTGTGCATCGGATGGATTATCCAAATAATCCCTGATGAAAACCTTGTTACCTGGTGACTAGAAAGGCTGGATCCATAACCACTTCTGTCCCCACTCGCACGTGCGCTTGTTCGATGAACTGAGTGGCTGTTTTCAGGTTTTCGGACATGTGGTTGCGAACCATGAGCACTGGGAGGCGCCGTCGACAGAAGGACGAAGCACTCACTTTATCACAAAGTTCCAGATTCCTCTTGGTTGGAACCAATCCAATCGAATAACTAAAGAAAAGAAATACAACCATTAGTAACAGTTCATTTAATAATCACTGTCAATAGAAATAAGAAAAGTTAAAGAGGAAATAAACACTTAAACAAATGCTATGTTTCAACAGTAACGTAGCTACGATTGGAACCCACACACGAAGATGCTTCTAATTTTTACTGAAATAAAATTTCTTCTCTCGATTAAATATTATTATCATTGTAAAGTAATTCTAGGTAGTGTTTAACTTTTAATAAATTTTAAAAACTGTTAAAACACTAACATAAAATTATAAGACTTAAAACAAAACTTTTTAAAATTTGTAGTTTTTTTTTTGTTTTTTTTTTTTTTTTTTTTTTTTGGGGGGGGGAATCTTAATAAATGGTTAACCATCCATTTCTCTCTTCTGCTTCTCTGTTTGATAGAATAGTAACCCTCCCACGCATGCCATTAGGCCTAATTCCTAATATAAATTTGTAAATATTATGTAATCGATATTGTATTACATTGTATTGTTCTATTTTCCATTTATTTAATTTATCGAGATGAAACCAACGACCTAATGAAAAAATAGAATGAACAAAAACTACTGGTTTTTAATTAATACTAACACAAGAACAACATTACTAACTTTTTATTATTATTATTAAAGAACTTTCAAGCCATATTCAGTTACCCCCGGGGATAGCCCCCCCCCCCCCCTTCCGTCCTGTCACGGACAAATACAGAAACTTATTGAAAGGGAATTCACGTTTGCCTAGGATTTCGCACAGGTGGTTTGTGAGAAAAAAACAAAAATAATAATAACAACACAATATTTACATTAGGTTAGAAACGTTTTACGTGTATTGGATTTTTTTTTAAACGCATTAATAAAGCCATACACCTGATTAGTTTAAACATGTAATTAATTTATATAAAAAAACACAAGATATACAAAGGAATCGACTAGTTTCACCACCGAGAGACGATTTTTTCTTGGAAAAAAACCATCTCTCGGCGGTGAAACTAGTCGAGTCCTTTGTATATCTTGTGTTTTTTTATATAAATTAATTGCATGTTTAAACTAATCAGGTTTATGGCTTCACTAATGCGTTTATAACAATATTTACATTCACGTGTAAAATTAATAGATTTTTTTTGTGTTTTTTTTTTTTTCAAAAATACTTTAAATTTAAAAGTCTACATAAACTAATATTTAGTAAAATAAGCAATCGACAGAAAAGCTTAACTACATGACTCAGACAAAATAAGTGAGACAATACAATCTCTGATGGGCTTTGAATGCCTGTCAAAGCATTGTGGGAACAATTGCAAAGGAGTGGAGAAGAAGAAGCTACGACAACAAAACCATACAACGTATATTTATTCACTTTTAGAATTGAGACATCATTGTTATTACATTCATCAAGAGGTTACCATTCGTTTAATCTGAATTTTTTTCAGAAAATATTTTAAGTAACAAAATTAAAGATTTTAAAAGATATATTGAATTTCATCAGCATTTCCTCTTATGCGGATTTCAATTCGAGATTTCATTTCGCCGCCATTTTGTGTTAATTAAACTTTTAAATACAAAGGAAATGAAGTCATGCAATTTACAAGAAAATTCATTCATGATTCAGAAGGTAATAGATATACAGGGAAACCATACATAATCACCCAAATATCTTTTGATAATTTCAATGTTTTAATTAGTGGGATTTTTTTTTTATTAACATTAATTCTACATTATTACAATTTAAAACAAGTGAATACAATTTTGTGCTGAAGCATAAATTTAAGGGCGACCCATAATAATAAAAAAATTAAAAAAAAAAAAAAAAAAAAATTTTAAAAAAAAAAAAAAAAAAGGAAGTACAATTACATAAGGAAAAATGAAAACAAACAACCCACGCGGACAATGAAAAAAAAAGATTAAGAGAACAGAGAAAAAGGAGATATACGGATTCGAACCGACAACCTCCAGCATATGAGTCCGAGACCTTATCCATCAAACTAGAGCTGACAACTGAAATGAAAGGGTTGCATTTCTAACATTTAAGCTATGTTAGGAAATCCAATGAAAACAATACAAAATATATCGCACATCTGGGGGCGTTGACCCCTGAAAATATCAATTCCCACGGTGTTTGGACCTCTGAACACGATGGTGAAATCAGTTTGTCGATCCGATCTTCCGTTCGGGAGTTGTTTGGGGTGGACAGACACAGAGGGACGGACAGGACAAATGCAATAGCTACCGATTTTGGTCGCTATCACAACAGCTCCCAAATCTGGGTCGCAAAAAAACTTACTATTTTAAAAATCTTAAAATGAGATAATAAGATGAACAAGTAATTAGGTGTTTGTTTTTTTTTTCTTTAAATTTTAAGAAAGTTTTAGTAAATTTTATGAATAGAATTAAATTTCGTGAATCACAAAATTAATTCAATCAAAATTTATCATTTATGAAAAAAGAATTAATTTCTACAAATGTTCCATTTTATTATTTAAATTTTGATGAATTGAAACCAATTACATCTTAGCAATAAGTAGATAAATACTGTGTGAAGGAATCCCTTCATTCAAGAGTTCATTGAACTTTTTAAAGACTTAATAACTGAAGAAGAAGATTTGTTTCTCACAGGAGAACATCTCGTGAAGGACACTGGAAAGGATGAGACAAAAATCACTAAAACAATTCAACAGATTAAGGGCGTTCTTCTGACTCTCAGTTTCAATCTATCTAATCTTATAATCATTGATTTCAATCGTAGATATCCACACGTGGAAATATTCGAAAGTTAAACGAAAAACTGTCCTCCTTACAATAATAATAACTGAAATAAGCTTTAAATATTTAAATTCAATCCAGAATGTATCAGTTGAAAGAAATAAATAAAGATAAAACATAAATAAAGAGAAAGAATAAAAAAAAAACATATATCCAAACCATGCCTTGAGTGGTACAAAGTGGGAATCTGTGACAGCTGTTTCGTTGTACCGAGAGTATACTCTTGTACATGGTTTTGAATCTGTATTGGTAAATTTTTAGGATCTCACTGTTGGATCTGTGGTTCACCATCTCTCACGCTCTCTAAAGCTCTTTGTCAACTAGGTAAATCTGGCTGAAGAATCGTAATAAGGACGAAACAGCTGTCCCACATTCCAACTGATAGCCCATTCTATGGCTATGATTTCTATTTTTTTATTATTTTTATTCAGTAAAAAGAAGCTTACAATGACTTCTTCACAAATATACAAAAAAAAAAATATAAATATAAGTTTATTTCAGCAAATAGTTACGCTACAGATGAAATGGAAGCGAGAGATCTTAAATTAATAATTCAATTCTGATTATTCATGTCATCGAACAATATTTATTTCACAATTATTTTACGATTTTTTAAAATTTTTTATTAAAATTATTGTCATTTTATTTCCATTACAACGTCCTCACATTGTTTATGATAATATCTTTTTGTTGACAAAATGTCCAGCATGCAGAATAATTTTATATGGATTTACTTTTGTATTTGTAGATCTTATTTACTGAGAAACTGAAGTTTTAAATATCACAGAAAATAGTAAACACTCTCGTAGTAAAAAAAATAATAATAATAATAATACTGATATAGCAATGACATTAATTATATGAAGACTGCGCACAGACTGCCCGGATAGCTCAGTCGGTAGAGCGTTAGGCTTTTAACCTAACGGTCTGGGGTTCGAGTCCCCATCCGGGCGGAAGGTTTTTTTTTTTTTATATTAAAAAAGTTAATATATATTTTTATCATTAATCTATATATATATATATATAACTTTTTTTTTTAATATTAAAAAAGTTAATATATATTTTTATCATTAATCTTTACTTATAACTCAGGCTTGATAATAAGATTTGAAAAAGTTTTATAAAAAAAAAATTTCATCTTGGAAAGTTGAACGTAGATCAACTGCAATTTCGAATCCTATAAATAGGATGTCTCATAAGTTACGTGATTAAAAAAAACTTAATGTCCACATATTTGTACAAGATTCATTAACAATCTAAAAGGAAGAAGAACAATTATATTTAAAATTTTTGGAGAGAGAGACTGAACAGCTGTCTTATAGCTTTTCTTTGAGTTTTTCTTAATTAAAAAATAGTTGAATCAAATACGTTATTAAACATAAAAACAACATACATTTATGTATGTATAAAAAGGAAATGTATTTGAAATTTATAGAGATAAGAAAAAAAATACACTGATTATAAATATTAATTAAGACAAAAATGGGTATTTGCTACGATATTATTTGGAAGAAAAAAATAAATAAGTTTTAAAAAGTTACAAATTAAAATTGCATTAAATGATAATCAATGAGAATAATCGTAAAATCAATATAATTGTATATTTATACAAAAATTGTAAACACGACAATATTCTAATATTGAAGAAATATATATATAATATAAATATATATTCATGTAATAAATATGTAGTAAATAATATCAAGATAAAAAGGCAATAATAGTAATAATTATAAAACATTTATGAAATAAGTCCATGTTTGATGAGAAAAAAATGTTCAAATTTCGATGAAAAAAAATATTGAAAAATTAATAAAAAATTTAATTTCCCTTTGTTTTTAGCCAAGAAACAAGTTTCATTTTTTTTTTTTTTTTTGAGAGAGAATAAAATAATTAATACTCTTTTTTTTTTAAATTGGGATGTTTGATGGTGGAACCTCGCTCTTATCACTGTTCAATCTTAATGTTTTTGAAAAATAATTAAAGCAGGAGGTGTTAGTTAGGGAATACACTGCTCAAATAGATTAATCTTAAAATGTATTTGATACCGATTAAACTGTGAAATATATAAAGCAGCTACTTCAATTAGATCTACTGAGAGATCTACTAGGCTGTCAAATATTAATCTTTAATTAAATTTGTTGGGTTTCAAGTTTCTACGAAGGATCAACATATCTGATGTTCCCTCACCACCACCAGGGGATCAAATGAACACAAGAGAATTCAACCATCAGCGTTTCTCATGAGAATCACTTATTACAATAAAAAATACATACATATAAGACGTTACTATTTACAACTATTATAAAATAAATAAAGAATTAAAAAAAAAAAACTAAAGGTATTTTATTTTTTATTTTTTTGAGATATTTGAGTTAGATACCTATATATCTAACCCAGGAATCGAATTCAAATATCAAACTCAAAATTTAGCTCTCATAAAGTTCTCTTTATACTGTAAATATCAAATTTTTATTAGGTCACCCACCAGAGATATTGGGGCTCAAACTTTGAAAAAAAAAAATGAAAAACGAGCATTTTTCAAGAGCTATAACTAAATTAGGAAGCCAGTAAACAGAGCTGAAATATTTTTTGCGAAGCCTTTGGATGTATATCTTTTCTCAAAAAAATTTATAGTTTTGATATTTCATTCCTTCCTGCTAAAAAATAAACCCTTAACTTTGATTTTTGTTCAAAAGCGAATATCAGTTTGGGTTCTAAATTTCAGCCATTTGCATTAGAAATATGGTAAAAAGATACAGGATATAAAATGTAGCTTGAAATGTGCTGAAAATAATGTTTTTACTGCAGCTTTCTATCATTTGTTTCAGCTGAGTTATCAAAATTACCGCAACTGTCTGCAAAGGCCAAAAATGCCGGAAACCGTAAAACAAAAATGGACGCCATTTTTAAAAGAAGTCAAATAAAAAGAAAAATAATGCCTGTTTTGAAGTACCCATGCATAGGGGTAACAACAGTAAGAAATCAATTTTTTTTAAAAATGGTCGAGCAACCAATTTAATGTTTTCTGGACCGTTTGGTATGGATTGACCCTTTTGTATCTAAGTCAGCAAAAACTTAACAAAAAGAAAATTGACTATGTTTTTTTTCAATTATCTAAATAATGAAACGGTAAATATGACTGAAAAGGCTGCTTGCAATAAACAGAACATCAGTACTTAGCAACAGGTGGATATTTTATTTTTACTCCATCTAAGATTGGAACGAAAAGAACTGAAAAAAAAAATAATAATTTCGAAGAACCGGTTGAAAATACGACACCCATCTTCTACGCGGAGATATCAGCTTTCAGTTAAGGCTTAGGTCCCTGCTTTAATTAAAACTTCTTTCTTTCTTTTTTCGTTACGGTCAGTTGTTGTAATTTACTCTTATGTCAAGTGAAGTTAGAACAAGTGTTCTCAAATGTCGACGCCCTCTACACCCTAGTGTTACCTCTGCCTCTTATTTTATCTTCTTTCCCACCCTCACCACCGATAACCTGTTTGGTAATAAAGTGGATCTAAACAAACACAAATCACTCCATTTACAAATCGTACTTTCCAACGACCGATGTCAGAGTTTTAGTTCTTCATTGTTTAGCAACGCTCATGAATTGCAGAAACCTTAACATCGCTTCACTTAACAGTATTTAGTCATCAATTTCTTAATTATATCTTAATTATTGTGATACGTTAGACTTAATTCTCTGTTTCTGTGTTAGTTCCAATGCTGATTCCAATGCTTATTCTCCTCCGAATGGGATTCTGAGATACATGCAAAGGGGACCCTTCAAATATTACTTGAGAATTAAATGGGGAGGGGGGAATCAGAGCAATGCTTACGTAAGACAGACAAACATGCACGCGAGAGAGTGCGCTGCGTGAGATACACTTTTCCCTCAGTATTTCATGTGTACTTTTATATTTAATTTGGAACATTTTAATTCAGGAGTGAATATCATGTAATTTTTGACTGTTTTAATTTATTCTTCAATGGTATTGACTGTTAATGTTTTGGCAATTCTTTCGTAACCACAAGGGCATCTGTGGTTAACTTGTGGTTGCCACAAGTAAGCATCTGCTTATTTTCGCTTACAAAGGAGGGGGTCTAAAATGTGCTTACGTAACACTTGAACGGCCCCCAACATCTTTCGAATAAAGGTCGTATGTTATTCTAAGCTTATGGTGAAGCGAAGGACTGACCTTCTGAACTCAACGTCATCCTGTTGGCGTAGTACCTCCCTTATCCTAAACCCTACCGCCTATACTTAAAAAGTACGACTACGCATGGGACTTTAACTCTGTTTAGGACAATTCATCACCAAATGACCTTCTTTTTTTTTTTTTAAATCTTCGAATATTCTAAATGCATTTACAGTGAACAGAATACAGTTTTCGATTCGCATTTAATTTGCTGCAAATTAAAGAGAATGGAGTCCTATTTTAGAGTTATAATAGAGCTGTTACAAGTGGATTAGTAACATGTTTCGTTTTTATTTTGATCATCAACGAATACCAACCTTTTTTCTTCTTGTTTTTCGCTCTACATTTTATATCGTTTCGACAAGTTTACAACAGACAAAAGCCGAAGCGTTGAAATGAGGCTTAGACGAAACATGACGTCATTCAACTACGTAATTCGATAGAATTTGTAGAAACTCTTTAGTAATTTTTTTATTTATTTTTGAGGGATCATTATTATCGATTATCACCTTTAGATTACTCTTCCCTTCGTACGCTTTTGCACTGGCCGAGAAGCCTTGGCTCACGGGAGCAAAAGAAACTCGAAACGGCCGTCTCATGGTCTCAGCATTCACTTTTAATATGTTTATTTTTGTAAAACTCTATTGTTGCTTTAATCTACTTGCACCATTTCAAGCCATCCTTTGCCTTCTAAGCTTTCTTATCCTATAAATAATCCATCCTATTTTTTTCATTTTCCTAAACAACGAAGATTGTTATCAATTGATTTTGATTCCTTCCAAATGTATTTTAAACAAACCTTGTCTTCGTTATTCGCTGCCATTTATCTTCATTATCAGGGATTTCAATTCCATTCTCCGCTAAATACCCTTTTTATATTTTTCTTAGACCATAATAATTGTTTGACATAAGAACTAAATTGGTAACGGATTGTGACATCAATTGAGAAGGCAATTTTAACGAACCTACATCAGTGCTTGAGGAGCTCCAGTAATTTCGTCTCGGGTACCTGAAGTTAAGATTTACATGGTGAAGTGGGAATCGTGAGGAAATGATTCTCATCACATTTTCATCTGATCATTTTTTTCACGTAAAAACATTTTTCAAGCAAAAATTTGATACTTTTCAGAAAGATCTCAAAGTTTGACCAAATCCTGTCGTTCTTTTTAATGCTACGTTTTAGGAAGCAACTGTTTGTTTAAAGGACAACCAGGTTCGCCAGTGGTACATTGTCACCAATCGGCCGGAAACCAGAGATCATGAAGCCAGATGGAAAAAAAAAAATTCTCAATCCAGCTCCTTTGTATCCGAGTCTTAAAAAAAAAAAAAAAAAAAGGACAAATTCTTGTATCAACCTTCCACCGGTTTCGGATGAATTTTCGTAGCAAATTACAAAGAGTTTATTATTACTATTATTATTAATATTAATTTGTTTTTGCTATTTTTAGATTAATAAGTTACGATGTTTATTTCCACGACCGCTCTGCGCTACTTCCTCTGTGATTACTTTAAGCTGATGATCATCAAAGAAACGGCTGTACTAGGATGTCCAATAGCAAACGCCTTGATTCAAATATTAATGATTAAATTTGTAAACTTTACTTATGTGGTTTTACTAGAGTTATTTAAGACACTGTCTGTTGGCAGAGAAAAAAAGAAAGATTTAAAAAAAAATCCACAAAAACAACAAATCTAAACTATTTCTTCTATCCAACAAAACTGTCTTCATTTTTTTCTGCAACAAAAACTAAGCTTCCCTTAAAAATGCACTAAAAAAAAAATATTCCTTCATTAACGTATTTATTATAATAGTAATTATTACTTACAATACTTATTGTAATGTTATAAACAATCAAAACAGAAAATCAATTATATGATGGAACCTACCGCCTTTTTTATAAACTTATTTATAAAGGCTTCAAGTGTTCCTATATCCCCAGAGCCCCGCACAGCCTAAAACCTCTGTATATTTTGCGAACTAAAAGTCACAAACTCTCAGAATTAATAATTAAGCCCAGGCAGAGGAAAACTCAGGTCTTCAAAATATTTAAATGTCTCTCGAGTGTTTAGAAATGGAAAGGAGAAAAATGGCAAGAAACAGAACGTTGTCACACTTATCGAAAACTGGCAGTTAGTCAACTAGAAATTAAAAGTTAAACGTATTTTTTCATTTTTTTTTTAATCATGCAAATAGTGGAAAACTAGCAAACATAAAAGACAAGTATTTTCATACTCACCAAATATTTTCCTACAGTGCATAAAAAAAATAAATGCTTTACATATTTTTTCCTTTAAATTTTATTTTAACAATCGTCTTTATTATGTAATTGGTTCATGAAGAATTTAAATTGCAGTGGGTGATCGCGAAATATTTTTCTTTTGACATAAATGAACAGAAATGATGCATTGCCTTCGATTCCTAATGGCGGCTTCCAAGACATGAGGTGACAAGTCTCGGTCTGATCATCAACCCTTGCGGCGATTCAAAATATGTAGGGCTTTCGGGAGGATTCTAGGCGGTGCCGTGCAAACTGCTGAAATAACTCTATAATTATATTCAGACGCAGAGAAACGATCCCTACATAATTGACTTTGTTATGAATATTATTACTCATCTACTTTGCTCGAAAACTGGAATGAATTCCATCTATTTCCTTCGTCTGTCAATAATTATCATCCGATTCCACACGAACCAAATTCCATTCCTTTTTTCGAAGTGATTTGAATCGGACGCCATTTTGAATTCGCTAATCAAAACAAAAACCTTTTTAACTGTAGTTTTATTCACTTTAGTAATATTTCCTAATTCATCTTCAGACAAGAGGATATCCATTACCATGTCCCACTCCTCCTTCAGAACCAAACTAAAGGAAATTACTATTAAAAAGCTACAGAAAAATGATGGAAAATGTTAAACGGAAATTCGGCTAATATAGTCTGTTTCGCTGTGGGCCTATCATTAATAAGTGATTAACAATGACGTTGATGAATAATTTCTTTCTATTGCAGCGCTATTCTACTACACCTAACCCCGAAGAACACGTACTTGAAGAACACGAATTTCGAAGAACACGGATACCTTCCCCCGAATTACACGGTTTCAAACTACACGATTTTCGAGTAATTCTTTTGAAAAAGAATAAAAATACATATATTATTTAATATAAAATTACAGTAGTTAAAAATTAGAGTAATATTCTCATCAATTACGTCAGCGATTAATGAAGTTTTAACCTTTTTAATATTTTTAGTGTTTTAGAATTATATTTTTCCCAATTAATTTGACTGAATAATTTATATTTTATACAGTTTTCCAATTTAAAGCCAAAATTATTATTCAATTTATTGATTTGAAAGATTTTTAACCAATTGTATCTAGTTATTTTTTTCATTATTTTGAATATTTTTTATTTTCACACTTGAAACGGAATCACGTTTTTTGGAGTCTTCAAAGAACACGGAACCAATTAATCGTGTTCTTCACACGAATTAGATGTATAGATAATGTTCTAATACGAATAAATCCAATGTCCAAAAACTTGCATCAAAGAGTGAATGGATTTTTAAAACTACTAAATGTAGAAAATGCAAATTGACATGAGCTTCAAAATTAATAACAAAATAATCTCTTAATACGAAGGATGATGTTTGGGATCAGTAGATTCATATCCAGAAACAGAAGTGATAAGATATGAAGTTAAAGCTAATTCCATGATTCTGTCTCGCGTAATATATTCAAAAATATCAATAGTATTAATTTATTGTAAGGGCTTAATAATGACGTCATTTCAGTTCTTTAGTTGTTTCGGGTTTATTAGTTCTCTTCAGTCTGAGTTACCATTTTTAATTAGAATACATGCGTCATCCAAAAGGGCTACTCATATTTAACATAACATTTTAAAGAAATTAAAAATAAAAACCCCAACTTACTTTCAGATAATAAACAAAAGCAGAACTACATTGTAAAAGTACAGTTTGTCTCATTATTGTAGCAATTCAGATTATTAATTGCAATTGACGAAGGGGTTTTAGATTTTTTTTTTTTCAATACTAATGCTCATCAATATTTATCAAAAATAATAATAATTTTCATGAAACCAATTACATTGAACTCTCATCGAAATGGAGAAATATATCATTAATATCTTAACCATGGTAAATTGATAATTGATTAATTGAAGTTTATAAAACATGACTTGTCTATAAATTCCTTCTTCCTCAAGAATATATTTGTATTCCTTGACATTAGACTTTTCCAATTTTAAAAACTGTATGAAATGGCTGGAATTTCAGTTTAAAATTAAAATAAAATTAATATAATGTGAACTGATATTCATAAATTAACTAACTGATTAAAATAATGAAAAAGGAAAAAAAAAAGATTAAGTGTAGAGTTAAATAGAAGTGCAGATAACTAATTTATAAAAAATAAAAAAAAGAAAGTTGTTATAAATATCTATAAAACAAGGTAGCACATTTCAGTAATATTAAGATTAATATAAATTCGGGACAGTTTCGAACATTGACTGTTCTTCATCAGATTGGTTAAAGTTTACATCTATTTGGAAAGAATAGTTATATTATATTAATCTCAATATTACTAAAAATATGCTACCTTGTTTTATTGAATAGATGTGAATCACACGTTAACTGAAGATCTTGCTGTAAATACCTTACAGGTAAAAAGCTAACTTTTGATAAATGTAAGAGTAAATCATTCCTTTAAAATTATTTCCATGAGAAAACTGCAAAGAAAAGGACCTTTTAACTCCAATAATGCAACACATTTTAAATCCGAACAAACATCTATTTGATTAAGTTGCTATTTTAGCCAACAGATGGCGTAACTAGTCTTCGAAATTTGTCAGCACTCAACATCATCCAAACATGAACAGTAAATAAAATCATTAGAGATGTTAATGTTAATGTTATTTTAAAAATGAACCACTGTCTAAACACTATAAATTTAAAGCGGTTTTTTTTTATTATTATTATTTTATATTATTTGACAATGTAAAATTAATGAAGTAATAATTTTTATTACTACAAGTAAGATTATTTTCAATGATATCGTCCCAGTAACAGCGAGATTTAAATTTTTATTTATTTTAACCTTACAGGCCTAAGTATAATCTTTACAAACTTTACATTATCTAACATTGTAAGTAATTTATCCTTAATTAAATAAAATATTAATGTTATTTGCTAAAGCAAAGCATAGATATGTTAAGAAATCTATTAGTGGTAAGTTCAGGCCTAAATTTTATACAAAACAGAAGATTATATCAGAAACACAGATTATTTAAGCAACATCTGGTTTACATAAATTTAATGTAAACTCAATATTATGTAAAAACGGACAAAAGTTTCCCAATCGTTTAGAGCAGCGGTCGGCAACCCATGAAGCGTTTTGGTGCGGCCCGCGGGGCGTGTTGGAATTTTTTTTTTTTGCTTGTTAAATTAAGATTTTCCGTTTTTTTTTGGTTGTCAAAGTAAGATTTTCCTTTTTTTTTTTTGGTTATTAAAATTTTTGGCCCAAGTGCGGCCCGCAGTAATCCCCACATAACATATTTGGCCCTTTTACAACAAAAGGTTGCCGACCACTGGTTTAGAGCATAACGAGCCCATATTTCTTACTGAATTATAAAAACGATGTAATTATTGACCCATTAATTTTAATTTTTGTTGTTTTTCTCGCGGTACACAATTTGAGAATCGCTGGTTTAGAAAAACAGAAAAAAAAAAAAAATCATAAGAAGATTAAAAAAAAAAAGTATGAAGATAAAATTCTATCTAAATACATCATATTATAGACAGTGGATGTGAATTAACTAAAATAAAACAATGAAAATACGTCAAATAGAAAACATCTGATAAAAATCATAATTGAAAGACAATTAAAAAATAATAAAAATAATAATAAAAAATAAAAAACGAACAAAATAAACAAGACTTAAACAAATGTTTGCCGTCATCTCTTGTTATATTCATAAGAAACCATCAAGAACGGAATGGTGATATCCAACAATGAAAAGCTTTTCCTTATTAAAGTTGACTTAAATGTCCCTAATGTTACGGAGGTGATTACAAATTTAAACTTGGACTGCTTACATCTCAAGAAATGATTCTCTCGTTATCATTCAAATTAATTCAACTGACTAATAATAATTATAAAGGATAATTAGTTAAAAAACAGTTCGAGCCAAAAAGTTTCGTAACAATTAATTGGTCTTGAAAAAAAGCAATTGAAATGAACAAACAGCGTCTCCCTTGAGAGAGAGCGAGACTTTATTTGTAAACAGACCCAATAAAGAGTCCTTTTTCTTTGACTGGTAATTCAAGACTTCACGAAAACAAAATAAAAACCAAAGAAAACACAGTCACTGCTGCTCACTCAGAAGCTAATGTAAATACTGGATAATAACGAGATGAGAATATCACAAACAATGCTCTAACAAAAAAAAAATCAAACAGTAAAATACTGATTTATTTTTTTCGATAACCAATATTTCGTCTTTAGTATCTAAAAACTTTTTCAAGGTCTTCTTCTTTACATAAATAAATAACATAAAAAGAAAAGAGAAACACTCTTTTCTCATATAAAATTAAATACAACAAAGGAAATATATTAAACGAACAAGATAACATGTAACAATAAATACAACCTCTGATTCTTAATCCAATAATAATTTCTAAAATATAACGAAAGATTGAACAGATTATTAAAATTGGTGTAAGTCTGTTTGTTATTTGCTTTATGTATTATTATTATTAGGTTCGTTTTGTGTTTTTCATTATTGGATTATGGCTCAGAGGTTGTATTAATTGTTACATGTTATCTTGTTTGTTTAATATATTTGCTTTGTTGTATTTATTTTGTATGAGAAAAGAGATTTTATCTTTTTATGTTATTGATTTATTTATTTCTTGAAAAAACCGTCTCTCGGCGGTGAAACTAGTCGATTCCTTTGTATATCTTGTGTTTTTTTTTTATATAAATTAATTGTACGTTTAAACTAATCAGGTGTACGGCTTCATTAATGCGTTTGTAATAACAAAAAAATTTGCAAAAATGTTTCTAAATGAATTTTGATATAATTGATATTTTTTATTAAATATAAATAAAGAACAGTTTTGATTTTCAAACATTACTTTTACTCAAAATTACTCCTACAAATTAAACACCAGAGGCCGCTGATGAAGTTATTGTAAGAAGTGCTTCTCAAACTTCTCATTTTCAAATACAAATAAACTTTCAACAACCAAAAAAAAAAAAATGTGAACCTACACAAGGATGCCAGATTTTTATTGTTTAGCGAACTGTGGCAGAATTACTAGATGTAAACGTAAAAGAAGTGAATAAAATTAGTGTTTAAAAAGTTTAAGTTTCCCTTATTTTAAGGGCTTTATTGATGAGCCGATTAAAACGTTGCGAGCCACATCGATCCACGGAAGGCGTTAGGGATTCACCGTAATCCATTGAAGTCAGATATGGTAACAGGAATTGAGGATTGAACTTTGAAATTAGAAATTTAATAAAATTCTAATCCGATTTCATAAATACGCATTTGTAATATAATTATTCGAATTGATGTGTTTCTAGTTGTGGTTTTTTTTTTTTTTGCCGTGTCGGGTCGAGAGCGTTGACGACCGGGTCTGTTTATTTGGGGCTTCAGAGAAACCAGAAACCAGAAGAGAAGAAAGTGGTTGGTTGTCTCCTCCGTACACAACAGTCATCTATTCAGAAGAAGAAGGACATTGAAGAGCAGGGGGGTGAGATAAGAAAGAAGGGGTTAAGGGAGGCAGGGAAGGAGTTTCGTACATTGCAGACTGACCTCCAAGTTTAAGAAGTTTATTAAACTGACATCGAAATTGATTTATTTTCAAGAAAAAAAAAAAATTAAAAAAAAATCAACTCGAAAATTTATCTTAAAGACTTCTTTCCTCGATCAAATCGATGATGTTAATTTTTAATGAAGATTACATTTCTCTTAATATATCTGAATTAATTCTTAAAATTTTAAAATTAAAGTACACTTAATCGCTAACATATTTTTATATAAACTTATTTATTTTTCTTATTTTTTTTTAAATATCCACACAACATCCGATGTTAAGATGCTTTTGATTTCTGGTAAGAAAAATTAACAAAATAAAAATGTATAAATATTAATAATAATAATATAATAATAATAGGGGTTTCGAAGTGAGATTTCTCTAATAAATCCTGCCTAAAACATCAAACAGGAACCAATGTTTGAAATGTTTTATTATAAAAGCAAACTTGGATATTTCACTCACTGAAAATAATTATCTAAATAATGTTAAAAAAATAAGCCTAGATTTTAATGGAAGAATTATTTTTATTTAATAATATCCTCATTATTAAATAAAGTAGCTTTATTCTAAAATTATTTAATTTTATGCTAAAGAATTTTATAATAGTAGGATTATTTAACGTCTGTCAAAAAAATTTTCTTTAATCCAAATAAGAGACAAACACACAATAAAATTATTTAAAAATTGTAATCTTTGAAAATACATTACATATCTCCGGAGCTTTCGAAGTCTGTGATAGACTTCATTGTCAGACTTTTCTGTCGATGTAATGTATTTTTACTGATTACAATTTTTACACAATTTTATTGTGTTTGTCTCTTATTTTAATTAATAATTTTTGCTTAAATAATTACACATTAACCAATTTTAAATTCATTATTTTTATTTCTTATTTTGAAGACAACAATTGTTACTTGGTATTTAAATTCAAGAAATTATCAAAAGGGACTCAGATCACTTTTATTTCTTTACATTTTTTTATATAGTCTTGCCTTTCCCATAAAATAACCTCATAACAGTATTAATAAGTATTTATATTATATTTACGACGTTGCACAAAAATTTTTCTAATTGAAAAATAATTGTATAAATGATCGCGACAAAATTGATGAGATATTTTTTCATCAGTTTTTATATTTCATTGTTTTCGTTTTAACTGTGTAAATGATTAAGAAAATTATGTTAACACATAAAAAGGAAGAAGGACGATTTTCTTTTATCTAATATGGAGATAAAACAAAAGAAATTAAATCTGGAATATTTTCAGTAATTATGAAAATATTAATTTTTCTAATTTGCCATAATTTTTTTTGAAATATGTGGGCTTACACATAAAAAAAAAAAGAAAAAAAAAAGAAAATTGCGAACCACTGCTTTACTGTGTTGTTGAAAGTCTAATTGCTGTAACCCATCTTTAACTTTAATTTCAAACGCTTTTATAACAAATAAAACATTTCCTTTAACATCATTTGCCTTTAAGAATGTTCCTTGTTTTCTCAAAGTTTTGTAGTTTTTAACTTTTAATATTGTATTAATTATTGTATAATTGTGTGCGGTTTTATGCTTCTTTTTCTTGTTATATGTCCTTTCCGCACGTTAAATTTGACTAATATTGTATTTTCTAAATCTTATATATAAGTTATTTGCATTTAAACCTCTTCATTTTCTTTCCTTTCGACTAAAAAAAAAATCAAAATATTTGATTTCATTTCGAAGCAGCTTCAACTAAATAAAGAGTTCTAAAGGAAATATCCATAAAGAAATACTTTTCAACTGTTCCTACTAATTTCGCATCTCGAGCCGAGACTGGGACGGCCGTTTCGTCCTCTTTAGGACTCATCAGCCAGCCAAACTCCACTAACGACAGGCTCTAAAGAGAACGTCCCAGACTCTTCCCGGTGACAGCTCGAGATACGAAATCTTCTTGGTTTCTTTGTGTCTCCAGTAGTTACCATTTTGTTGAATTATTAGACACGTAAAATTTGTTTATTATTTATTATTCATACTAATTGTAGTTTTTGAGGTTGTTATTGTTAAGACTAACTTACAAAAATGAAATCAAACATAAATTATATGAAGAATTAAATTCTTATTAAGACCCAGAAATAATCCTTTAGGAATTAGAAACCACCGTCTATCTTTATTGATCCAATTTCTTCTAAGACGTGAATGTGAACTGTCCAATGTCCTTCTCACGCACGAGACTCAAATCTAAAAAAAAACCAACCTGTCTGATTCATTTTGTAAATGTTCTGTTGTACAATTGAGAAGCTGTTTTACGCACGAATAACAACAACTAACCTTAGGGGAGTTTTGTTGACTAGTAAATAAAGATCTACGATCGAAAACGAATCACCACAAACAATAAATTTGGAATAGATCTACATTTACAAAAAAAAAAAAGTATACCCCACACATTGTATTCATCGCTCTAATGCAGGTGTTTCACGCTAGATGTCACTGTTACATGGGATTATTAACATTACTGTATGGTCTTGTCTCGGCTTTATAGACCCTATAGTGGCTTTAGGAATTGTTCATCACTGAACACCAGATCTCTATTTTCTTTACTTGTTTATTGAATTGTACGACATCCACTTCCAAGAAAAACAAAACCATTATTTTTATAACTGACATAAGTTAATACAAAAGTCAGCTGAGTCCCAAATTCAACGAAGAAAGTCTTCAATCGCATTTCAATCTCCTGAGTTCCGCGCATTCTAAAGATAATTCTAATGATAAAATTAGAAATTATCAAGAATAAGTCTTTATGAAAAAGAAATAATTTTATTAATAAAAGTAAATAGTCAAAAAATGTTATGAAAAAAAGAAAGCAAATGTGCAAAGAAATCATCAAGATATAAGGAGGATTAATTCTTTTACAACCTGACAAATTTGACGTGATTGCACACGCTCCTAAGAGCATCTTTATCGAATGTATCATTTATAATACAGTCATTCTGATATGGCTCCAAAAATAAATCGTTTTTGGGAAGGTTACATTGTCGCACTTTTACATGCGAAGTTTTCGTATTCGGTGAAACAATGGATAGAACATGGAATTTCAGTCAGCAAGGATACAGTCATAGAAACACATCGAACGGACTTTCTAAACGAAATTCCCCGACTAAGATGACCAAGAAAGGAAATTTCGCATGAGGGTTTCTGCTGTTCTGGCCAGGCTGCGACGTTTGACACAACTGAGAACCCTCCCACCCAACGTGTGATCACCAGAAAGGTCAACATCGCTCAGTCCACTGTCTGTAAAGCCCTCAAGAACCGTCTCACACTGAAAAAGTTTCATAAGGCCCGGGTGCATGCGCTGAGAGACGGACCAACTGCAGGAAGATGTACGGACGACACCCGGCCGGCGATAAATATAGATTTATGGTCCCTCTGGATGAGACTTAGGTCCATCTTATCGACGGTGGAAACATCAGGACATTTTCATATCGTCCCATCGACGAAAAAGACAGATCTAATTTTGTGCGCCAATGCAGGCGAAGTCTTCCCAAAGGTTTCATGGTGATTGCGGAATACTATCACCGGAACAAATTGGCTTTTTACAGAATTGCCAATAATGCCAAAGTGAATGTCCAGTATTATCAACAACATGTTCTGACACCAATCTACCCTCAGAAGATGTCTGCTCTGTATGGTCCTGACGTCACAAAAGCCGCCATTCATCAGGATAAAGGCCTGCGGTCATACGACGAAATCGTCCCTGATATTCTATCAAGAAATGGAAGTCAGAACAGTACAGTCCCCTTCAGTGAGGTTCCAGAATAATCCCTGATGCCAGCAGGATGGATGGTTTTGGACTACTAAAACCTGAACTAGGGAACAAAAGTCCTACAACAGCTAATGAACGATGGATAGTAGACAGAGTGGAGTGGGACAAAATACCCTGTGCATTTTACAACGTTCACTCCTGCAGTGGAAATTCACTCCTGCAGGGCCGTAGTCCGAAATGCTGGTGGCCACAATGAGCGTAAATAGGTGGTGGAAGAAGGAATTTTCGTGAAGCTATGGACAGTTGAATTTGTCAGGATATAAAGGAATCAAGCCTCCTCTTTAGGCTAATAAATTTTGATTGCAAACCAACGAAAAATGCGGACGTTCTACATGCTCAATGTATTATGATTTACAATTCGTATAACAGTAACGAATCAAGACAAAGATAAGGAAAGTGAATTTTTATATCGTATTATGCGAAAAGACACATTGCGTGTTTCCTCGATGAGTTCAATTTTCTATTATTTTACTTATTATTAATATTACATAACTGAGATCGTCTTTATTTTCCCCCCCCTCCCCACACACACACACACACTTTAAAGATATCCAAGGATTTTGATTGGTAGAAATTAAAAAAAAAAAAAAGTCTTCTTTAATTTGTGATTGTAAAAAAAAAGAAAAAAAAATCTGATGAAAAATTAGCTGTCAATTATTAAAAAAAAAAAACCCAAAGACCGTCTTCGTCAAATATTTTAATTACAGTTCAGGAAAAAAAAAAATAAACAAAGGAAATTAAAAAAGGGAAATAAAATATTTGACAAACGAAAGTAAAAGACATGAAAAGAAAGAGAAAGAAAAAAAATGGTGATGAATAAAATAATCGAACAGAGATGGAACAATCACGCAAGTAATTCAGGTTCCACGAAAGAAACGAAACTGTCCTGGGGTGGGTTATTTGGAAAGGGGAAACAATTACACACAAAAAAAAATGATAGGCCTACATCTCATGACACAATAATATTCAGTTCCAATTCTGATTTAGTAAATGATTGGTAAAATTCTACTGAAATAAATATATTATATATACCAAGATTTTCAGAGAATTTCTTCAATGATTTTTAGTAAAAATCTTAAAAGTTTTTTTAAGATATATTTACTATCTTTTTTTTTTTTATTATTATTTTTTATATCAATTCAGTTTAGACATTTTTTTTTTCCCCCAACTTGAACTTAAATATTTTTAAGTTCAAAAAAATATTCATAATATTTATTTTTTTAGTTCTTCAGGTTCTGTTCTTATTCTCTGGATGTCTTCAAATTGAAAGATTGAGTAAGTAAATGAATATTCTTGTATTAAAAAAAGAGTGATATCTAAAAACAAATTTCTAAATTTTATAGTGAAATTGCTAATTTTCAAAAATCTACTACACAACTAAGTCTACATAAAATCAAGTTTTTCCTTGAATTTATTTGACCCAACTTCATTTCTTTGTACAGCATCTCCTGAATTTGTTTGCGCCTGTTTTCTCTTTAATTTAATCAAGGACAAAAGAAGTTCATTGAATTTCTTTCAATAATAGTAAATTGGACGCTTCTGGCGCCAAAACTATGTCTTTCAATTTGTTCCTTTTCCTTTGTCTATTTGGAAAAACAGGTCAACGACAATAACATCACTTAACACACAATTCCATCAGCACTTGGTTGAACCAAAGTGGGTTGAATCAAATCAATATCGGAAATCAAAGAAAACACGAAAAAGATTTCGTATTGGTGTTTTAACGACCAGAATCCTTTTGGTTCAAAGTTTATGATTCCTACATAAAGTCCTGTTTCGAACAGTCACTGAGAATTAGTTATTTTGAAGAAAAGCTTTGGAAATCCTACAAATCAACAGAAGCATTAGAGGAAAATTCCAATTACCTTAGCAATGAAGATCAACTAAAAAAGTTTTAATATGCAGGTCTAAAAACGCAAAGAAATAGAAATCACTAATCAAGACAGACTGTTTCATGCTTATTAGCCATCATCAGTTGAATTTACCCAGTATCTGCAGCTCAGTGAAACCAACCAAATATGAACAAAAGACAAGTAAACAAAACAATGGCCCTTGATATAAAAAGCATTAACAAAAAAATTAAAAATAAAAAAAGGGCAAAATGTTAATCCCCCGCTAGTAATCACTAGCTTAGAAGGGATTTAACTATAAATAACACAGATACATAACAGGAAAATTTAACGAGTTGGAACAAAAATGCAGGTATAAAAAAACGCACCCGAATAGAAATCACTGAGGACTTAACATTGGATTTAACATTTTACCCTTTTTTTATTTTTAATTTTCTTGTTAATGCTTTTTATATCAAGGGCCATTGTTTTGTTTACTTGTCTTTTGTTCATATTTTGTTCCTTTCACTGAGCTGCAGATACTGGGTAAATTCAGCTGATGATGGCTAATAAGCCTGAAACAGTCTGTTTTCAATTCCCGGTATCCAAAAGTAGCTCAGTGATTTCTATTCGTGTGTGTTTTTATACCTGCATATTTGTTCCACGCACATTAAATTTGTCTATTAAAAAGGTTTAATTATTAAAAATCATTCCATCTTAAACTGAACAGAAAAGTAAAGTCCAGTTTTCTACAGAAGCTGTAGATTGTAAAAATTTTATAATCAAACACTACACAATTACAATCAAAAGACAATTGCTTGTTTCTTCCTAAATAAACTAATTCCATTTCCCATAAACAACTATTTCTTTGTGTAGAAATATTTCAGTATCTAATCCAATATAAACCAACTTTCATTACAACTTTCGAAATGGCCGTCAAATTCACCGAACTTAAACCCGGCGAATAAATTCCTGCCAACAAGTATTCGTAATTTAGAAGAATACTTAACGAATCGTGGGAAGAAGTAAGGGAAGTCCCTGTCACGTCATTCGTTATCGGAAGACCCTACGTGATTTTGTAAAAACCGATCCTATTAGATATTAACGCAAGTTCTTAACTGTTGTTGGATTTCTTTTAAATTAACTCTGTCCTTTTAAGAATTTTGACTAGATTTAATTCTATTTACAATTTAACTTGTAATTAATCTCTTTTATTCTGTTTCATTTTAAATAAATTATAAACAGCCTGAATTGAGACTTGGGAGTTGTATTACGACATCGAAAGGGGCCAATATTTTACCAATGAAAAGGGCAATTCTTGAGCGTGGGACAGGGGCACTTAAACGCGTGGGAGGGAGAGAAAAAAAAAAGGGAGCAGTGTATCCAGAAAAGAAAGCATTTCTTATTTAGGATTTCTCAGATCTTGTTGTTTTGACTAGATAAGAATTTAGCAGTTTTCTAAATACATTTAAAAAAAAAAAAATAAAAAAAATATTTATTTTAATTTTTTTTTGGTTTTGTTGTTCATTTTAGATATACAGTAATTAAGGAAAAAAAATAAATAAAAAATATTAATGTAATGTGTTAATTAATGTAATGTGTTAATAGTCTATATCTAATGAATTTTAGCGCTTAGTAAATTAATAAGTTTTATTTTGTGGTATGTGATAATTCATTCACATTATTTATAATCCTTGTTTCCTAAACTCGGACGACGGAATTCTAATTAATTTCCAAATTTTATTCCATTTTGTTTTTATCTCTCTCTCTCTTTTTATTATAAAATTACCCTATACAAGAAAAGTTAATTAAAAATAATGAGAAAAACAGTTTAAAATAATAACAGTAAATGGGGAATTTATTTAGACGGAAAATGTAGTTATAAAATTCTATGTAAAATATCCGTAAGAAATATCCGATTAGATTTTTTACCAAAGCAATACCATTTCTTGTCGATGGCCCTTTTTCATTTTCTTTTTTGGAAAACGTGAAAATAACATTTTGTAAAAAGGAAAGAAAAATATGATTTCATTAACACATGACATTGGAATCAAATTAATATGAAAATCACATTAAATACAATTGACAGAAATAATTTATAAATTAATATAATTAAACAAATAAATAATTTATTTTATCATACCTAACATACCCATTTTATACCTAACAATTCCCGAACGGAAGATCATATCGACAAACGGATTTCACCATCGTGTTCAGAGGCCCAAACACCGTAGTATTAGGGTATTTTCATGGGCCAAACGCCCCCACATGTTCGTGATATTTGGCATTGTTTTCATTGGATTTCCGCTATTAACTTAATTGTTAGAATGCAATCATCTCATTTTAGTTGTCAGCTATAGGTTGATGGTTAAGGTTTCGGACTCATATACTCAAGGTTGTCGGTTCAACCTTGTTTAGTTGTTGTTTAGTTGTTTTGTTTTTCACTTAATCTTTTTTTCTCAATGTCCGCGAGGATGTTTTTTTTTTTTTTTTTTTTCTAATTTTTTTTTTTTCTATATCTCCGGGGAGTTTTTTTTTTTTTCTTATTTTGCTAATTTTTTTTTTTTATATTTTTCCTTAGACGGTATTGTACTTCCTTGTTTTATTCTTATTTTTATTATTATTATGAGTCGCCCTTAAATTTACGCTAAAGCATAAATTATATTCACTTGTTAAATCTGTACCAAAATGATAACTTTTATTTCCGTGTATAAACGGAGAAATTCCTGCAATATACTACGGAGACATATTTCATGAAAACTCAGAAAGCTGTATTTAGTGTTCTGTCTATATAAGTTAATCGTTTTACAAATTTTGATGCTGGTTAATTTGAAATTTATCAACTTTAACATCCAACAAATCCAGAGCTTCAAAATATTTTGAATTAAAAAAAAATTAGAGAATTGAAATCACGTGCATTATATTCTAAATATCAATATTCTATTGAGACTTATTAAGTAGACCTAAATGCCTATTAGTGTTACTTTGTATTTAGTAGTAGTGTTATATTTTTTTAAATTATTTATAAGTGTTATTTGTGTAAATGTAAAGATTAATATATGTATTCTTACATAGTTTTCCATTCTCTTCAAAGTACTGCACAATTAGATTCCTTACGGTTTATGAATTAAGACAACTTCATTAGTGTTTAATTAACACGATTCAACTGGCCTTCGTTGTTGTGACGGACGAACGTAGGGAATTACACTATCTGGATTTTTTTTTTAAATCTTCTATTTCTTCAAACCTTCTTCTGTGGTGCCTTGTATGTATTTTCTCCTTCAAGCGCATCTTGTTCTAATTTTGTTCTAATGCTTAGTACAGCATTGGCATTACTATAAACACATTTATCGCTGTCTTTGATTCATTGGTTTGGACAACTCGTGGGAACAAGATAAATGGTCTATTTAAAGCGCTTTCTCAAAATATGTGGACGCTTCTACGAATAGACATTAGATACCAAATAATGCTCGCTTTCAAGGATAAGCTCTTTTCTATTCTGAGAAATTAAGATTCGACGTCAACTCTTAGGATTAAGAGAACATTTAGAATGGACATCAAATAATGTTATCTTCTGTGTTTTAGAAGAAGAAATATTTCGTAAAAGCAGCTAAAAACGATTTCATTTTAAGATTATCTATAAAATACGTGATTCTACAGATCGGAAACGTACAATAGGACAACGGAGAATGCTGTTTCCTAACTAAAGCCTAAAAGACAACTCTATTCAATCCTGAATCTTTCCAGAAAGATGAAGAAAGATACGAGTCTGAGAATCAAATGAACATCAGCAGTCAACCTAATGGCTAATGTTATGCGAATACGTGATTCCTTAGAAGTTTATACGACTCTGATACCAATACGTGACTGTTTTCTATTCATTTTCAAATAGAAAATCAGTGTTAGATCATTATTGATAATCTACAGCCTAAGCGAAATTTTATCTCAAATTTTACTTGAATAATGTTTACTGGTGACTGCTCCTAGCTGATGATCGCCAAAGAGCGTGAAACAGCTGTTCTAGGATGTCATTTGGTAATAACTTGGTTTCACCCACTGTTATTTATTAATATTTACAGGCGTTTTTTTAGTCTTTTTATGCGCTAAAAAAATTTATTGAGGCCGCGAAACGCTTGTCCTTGTATTTTCTCACCAATTTCTTTTTGGTGAGTTTTTTATTGTTTATTTAAGCTTTACAGGCTTCCCATTGATTTCGACGATGATTACATACTATTACATAATTATATATTTCACTCCGTTTTGCGGCAGTCGCTTTTCTTCGCTCATCCGACAGATTTTGCGACAACCGATTCGCCGATACGACCATTTTTGTGACATAACCCTTTGGCGTCCAGACGGCGTCAGTTTACGCGCTGTAACGTTTTTATTTAACACTCTGTGATAATATTAAGCTATTTACAACATTCATTTTCTTTTTCTCTTATTCTCTTTTTCGTAAAATAAGTGGAAAGACAAATTTTAATATTAAGAGTTCGGCGAAATTACCTGCGTACAATGTTATTTTAATTATGAATGGATCAACTTACGTATTCTACATAAGTGAATGCAATGATAAGCAATAAATAAGAATAAAGCAGCATTGTTTCGAAATCTGATGACACAGTGTGGAACCTAACACAGGAATATGCCTATAGATGAACTCTGTTTCACTTTAGCATCTGCCTTCATGAAATATAAACATGTCATTTATTTAAAATCCCAATACAGTAGATCCGGCTAATACTCGCTAATCCGGCACATTCGGGACTTCGGCAGTGCCGGATTACTGAGCGCCGTCTAAAAATAGCCATTATTGCGAGGATAGCGGAAATACCGCTAAAATAGAGAATCAAAAGGGCTATTAATAGGTACCAGGCCATTTTTCCGTGTTCTATTGTGATTTCTTCCACTACAGGTTCTTCTTTGTCAATGTTTATCCATTCGCAAACTTCATCTCTCGGCAAATTATGCACAATTTCATTTTCTGCGTTATCCAACAGGTTCAATACGGCATTATTTTCGATTGGAACTGGTGAGTCTGTTTCATCCGGAAGGCTTATTCACTGTAAAAAAACCCTTAGACCGATGCCGGATTATTGAATGTGCCGGATTAGCGGGGTTTTACTGTAGTTATTTCCTAATGATTGCATTGGTTGTAATAAATGTAATTGTTAAATAACCAATAACGTCGGAATTTAGCTTTTCAGGATCCACATTGGTTCCGATGTTTTCTCCTATAGGCCCGAGTACCTAGACCTGGTTGTGTACTGATGACTGCTCCTAGCTGATGATCGCCATATTAGCGTGAAACAGCTGTACTAGGATATCATTTAGTAAACAACTTGGTCTTACCCTTTATTTGTTAAATAACCATTTTAACATCGGCAAGATTTTTATTATTATTAGAGAGAATTCGACAAAAGGCTTTTGATTCATCTTCAGTGGCTAACTTCTTTTAAGTGGAATGGTTTTTTAATAAGTTGTTTTGCAACAAAATTATACATTAAAGACAAGTTTAACACAATTTTACAATCTTAAAGCTTCATTAAACGGGGATGGAGGGGAATTAAATTAATGGCTAATGTTATTCTCCCTGGTTTTTTTCTGTCTCCTCCAGTTAATGGGGGAAAACTAAAAAAAAAAAAAAAAGCTAAAAGATTTAAAAAAAAAAAAAAAGGATTTATTAGTGGTGCTCTTCAAAGGGCTGCAACCATTTCGGTTGTAAATTTAGCTTCTCCGTTACTTAAAATCGCCATCAATGTAAACAAACTTCAAGTGGCCGACGCCATCTTGAAAACCGAGCACAAAGGTTCGTTCATTGGTTTGCGTGGGAGATGGAATCCGGCAGAAACTCGTGCTCCCACTTAACGCTATCGCTATCCGAATATAAATATAAAAGAGATGAATGTGTGTGTACACAGGGAAAGAAGACGACGCCTCTAAAACACTTTATCAGTCGCACCAACAAACCTCTTCGGATGGAACGCGTTTCCCTCCAAATCAAGAATTTGGCCAAATAAACAAAAGAACAACAAGACGTCTGATAGAATAATCAATGGAGATTTCGTCCACTTTAAGAGTCTTTGCATTTCTCTACTTTAAGGTTTAATGCTAAGTATTACATATATAGTATAAAGTAAGGATATAAAGATCATCTATTGTCAGAAAAGGTAGGAAATCCAAATTATAATTACGATGGTAAATAAAAATTAAAAGTGGAAGAAAAGTAAAATAGATAAAAGTAAAATAATGAAGATTTGTAAATCTTGTAAATAACAAGGTAGGGATAGTGATTAGTAAACCAATCACAGTGCTTCGCAACGGCTCCTGAGTCACCTTTACTTTAGAATAGACTGCGCCGGGGTGGTCTAGAAAATGCTCGCTTGAGTCTGTTTGCGACCCCATGCTCTCTTACCCACCCCTATTTATATGGAATAATCATCATTCTTAGCTCAAACCTTGTTAATACACTGAATTTCTAATAATGATTTAAAAAAACCAAACAAACTTTAAGTTCAGAAACTGAAAAGATTTAAAATGGGGAGAAAAAAATGAAGCATAAGAATGGTCCAGGAGGGGATCAAACCCACGACCTTCACGTTATTATCACTAACCAACTGAGCTAACAGGCCACCTACAACATTCAACATTCAGGCCACCTACAACTGAGCTAACAGAAGCCGTTGCGAAGCATTGTGGGATATGTTTTCACAGACAAACCGGGGGATATAAGGCGTCTTTCAGAAGCCTAAAAAGAAAGCAAGCCGTTCTCTTCCACACAATTCATTTAAACAAATTTTCATTCTTTTCATTCTCATGTATTTCTTTTTTAATCGAATGAGGGTTCGGAAGTTAAATAAGATTGGATACAATTTCTACAATTTTGCTTTTTGATTCATCACACGATCAAAACTCCCGCAACGGAACCATGACGTCACAAATGAAAGATCGGCTAATCCCGGGTAACTTCGTAGACTGGTCGGCTTTCTAACAGAATTAGGGAAAATAAAAAAAACAAAAAACTCTAAAAGGATTTGCAAAATAAATAAAAGTAAATGCTGTCTACCAACAATGATTTCATGTTTCTACGAAGATAATAAATTGTTTAAATAAGTTTTTTTAACAAATATACAATTTTGGAAACTCCGCTATTACTAAATTCTTGCACTGCCCTTTGCGAAGATTCATCAAGATTGGATCAAATTATGATACAGGTAGTTTAATTAGATAATTTTGCAATGATTTATCATTATAGAAATTCCCTCTAATCTATGTAAATAATAATGTAAATCTTCATTTGTTCAAAATCTTAAATCTCCGAAAGTTCTTCACCGATTGCTTTGAAATTTTGACACAACGTTGCATTCGAATACGCGCGTGTTTTTATATACCTATTATATAGATGTCACACCTGTGACAGGTAAAAACATGCTTTTTTTTACAACACCAGGTGTTTGGCGCCAACCCGCAATACACCTGAGTTAAGCGGAGAAGGCTACATCGGGCTGGGAAGTCGTATATTCTCCGATCTCGATATTAATTTGCTAAATAAATAAAGTTTTAGTTTTTAATGCTATATATGCAAGGGTTCCGGAGCGAAGCGACGGTACCCGGCTAGTAACATATATAAGGGACAGAAGAACTCATGATATCAAAAGAGATCAAAGTGATATCAAAAGAGAATTCTTTTAAACTCTGAATTGGAATAACTTTTTCTTGTTTAGACAGAACTATTATTTGAAAGCGAATTTAACTAAAGCATGTTAATAATTTAACGATAAAACTATTATTTCAATTGAGTTATCATTGCAATCAAAGTGCTACAATAGAAGTGACCAAAAACCGTAGCAATATGCCTTACGTTCTAGGTACTGAACTTGTCACATGAGAAATGAGAAAAAGTGATTCGGGTCCCACTTTCTCCCACACACAATGTATTGCTTCCCATTAGATGAGACAATGGAACCCCTATCCTAAATCAACGTGGTTGTAATCGAAGAAGCCCATCTGAGGGCAAGGAGTCATCGCGTATCGATCGGGGGCGTGGGTTATGATCTTCGCGGACCCACAAGAAGGTGAAGGTGATGATGATGATGGCCGGTTCCTTTTGGGGGGGGAGGCCATGGAAATGTGGTTCGGCGCCAGACACATCCTGTATCAAACATGAATTATTCCAATAGTTCTGGCTTAGCTTCCAAAGAATATTTATTACTGCTATAATAATTTCAAAATTGATAGAATATTAATTACCAATAGCCACATTTCTTGATATTGAATGAAATTTAGATTTTATACAATTTGTTGTTTATAAGATATTACATTTATTAACTTCAAAAAACTGTGTAAAAAAAAAAAACCACGACTGAAGGAAGTGGTTTCTTCCTGTAATTTTGCCAAAGTGCATTTGAAAGAAGAAAAAAAAATAGATATATTCCAAAGATAGATGATGATTTATGTAAACTTGACATATGAGTGTTTGGTTATTATAGAAATAAATAGAATCAATATTTTTTTTTCATGGGAAAATATTTACATTTCCCTTCTTCACAACATTATCTTACAAATATATTGGCTACTGCAGTAAGATGATTTAAGATATTCACTTTAAGATACAAGAGGAAGAATCCCACAAATGTCTCGTAATAATTGTATGAGACATCATTTTAAAAGATTTATTCTATTTTGATTTACGTAATTTAAGTTCTTCGTAGGTCAAACAATGTGGTGCTTCAACAATGACTAAATAATTATCAGTTTCGTCTAAATTTACACACGCACACACAAAATAATGTTTATAATCTAAAAGAATAAAAAATATAATTAGTCTAAAATATTTTTTATTATTATTATTCCTTTTGTTAGTGTATTTGTCTTCCAGCAAAGATATTGAAAAGTCAATTCCTAAAGAAAACCTTATCAGAAACTACGTAAGTTCCTCCAAATATCTGCAGCATTAGGAGGTAAATGTTAACAGCAGTGACGTCAGTTCACAGAACACACTAATTTGACAAATTGTCTAGAAATATAAACATCCATTATTTCTAAGTTAAATAAATGTAAGAATTCTGGCTATCAGATATTGGAATACTTTTTAGTAAACAGCTTCTGAGTAAAAACTTTGAATATAACATAATTTTTGTATATAATCTTACATACTGCGAAAACTGCAAATGTGATTAAGATTTAGATGACAGAAAATAAATAATAAAAACAAAACAAAAAATCTGAAATTCAATTAATATAAAAACAGTCGAGATGGCTGAGGATGCTGTGTATGTTCGGCAGAAGATTACTATGATGGATAAAAATTACAGATATAGGTCATCGAATCATACTGGAATCATGAAGAACTTTCGTTTTTTAAAGTACAGAAATCAGAGACAATATGGAGTTACTTGATTTGTGGCTACTAATAATTAGACTATTTTAAACTTCTGTCTGTTCTTAAGACGATCTTATGTTTTGACAACAAAATACTTCCATTCACGCATAAGATTGCGAAAATCACGCAAAAGATTGATCGTGTTTTGGTTGGAAACCAACAAAGAGGAAAAGATTGAGGGGAAAAAAAATAGCATAGCTTTTGCAAAACTTTTTACATTTCATATGATTACGAATTATACGCTAAAAAAGGTAAAAGCAAACATTATTACTAATAAGATAGTGGACCATTACCACTAAGCATTAATAATAAAAACATATAAAAATGACATGTTTCGATGAGCCCCAAGAAACGGCACTCATCATCAGAAATAAAAAAAGAACTATGTTTTTGAACTAGTACGTTTTTTATTTTTGATGACGAGAGTCTTTTAGGGGGGCCCCTCATCGAAACATGTCATTTTTACATGTTTTTATTACTAATGTTTAGTGTGGTAATGGTCCACTACCTTATTATTATTATTATTACAACATCACGTTAAATATGTTTATTTCAAACATTATTACTATTTCTAGCTATGAGAGATATTAACCAATTCAGGATTTCAAATTTCACAAAGAAATAATAGAAAGATTCATCTTTGGACTTGGAAGATTGCAAACAAACTATAGTTGAAGTACCGTGGAGCAAAGCATCATGGGTGACTTCGTTATCGTAATACAAGGAATTGCGCGGATCTAAAAATAAACAACAAAAACATTAAAGTAAATTTCTAGGAATAACAAAAGAACGCGGCAATGTCCACCGACTCAAAACTATGCTTAATTCTATTGAAAAGAAAAGAAAAAAAAGACTTTCGACCAAAAACTGCAACAGATTGCGAAGAAAGTGAATAGAACATGGAGGGTGATGATGCTGGGAGGCACGGATTTAACGTCTCCGTTTCTGCGCTGCTGGATTCGGTCTTTCTGCGCATCTAGAATTGGCATCAAATGTTCAAGTGAAATTTAGCTCAACGGAATAAGCGAAATATAATGGAGAGAGAGAGAGAGACATTAAAAATTACAGACAATTCATTATACGAAAGGAATACTCTATACATAATGACAGCGATTTTAATACAATAATTTTCATCTCCACCATTAAATTCAGAACAAGGCAGAGAAGACAGTAATCATCAAATGAACTGCTTCGGGAAGATTTATGCTTGCAATTACAACTGACAAAGAGAAAAAGAAAGAAAAAAAAAAGTAACGCTGACTTCGGGTGACAAAAGGCCATCGGATGATGGCAAACCATTACGTTTCTAAAACACGAAACGCATTTGATAATGTAACAAAGGCGGAACAGTGAGACAGACCACGTCCACTTCGTGTGGCTCGAGACAATGAAGGCCAGTGGTGATTCCACTGCCCACGCCATCCCCTTTAAGTGACCTCTGACACCATCACCATTAAGGTCCGCTTATTTGAATGGAGGCACGGCCTCTGGACAAGATAATAGCGTCCAATGTCTGACAGGTCTTGCTCTCAAAGGGTTAACGAATTTAATTGGGCTACAGAAAAGAAAAAAAATACCAAGAGACGAATAGAACTGTTACTTCAATACAGAGATAACGCAGATATTTAAAAGAATAGATTTTAATTTATTAAAAAGAATTTTACAGCGGAGTTCAAAGCGAGGCTACGACTCACTTGTCTCTTCTATAACGACTTTTGTTCTCAGCAAGAGCATCCGATAGTAATTGTGGACGCTAGACTTCCTAAAGGATTTCAATTTAATATAAATGGAATAGCAACAAAAATAAATAAATAAATTTATTTTTTTCGCCTGATTTCATGATGAAAAAGGATTAACAAAAAGATATGTTCTACGTTTATTATCGAATAAATCAGAAAAAGGTTTTTTTTTTTTTTTTTCATTAATTTGATATGTTCTGATTTCTTATATTATATATTGATCCAATTTTTCATAAAAATAGCAACATCACTACCTTGGGAGTGATGTTGCTATTTTTAGGGGGGAGGGCCGCAAACAAAACCTTGTTTTGAACAGTTAACCCTCGAGTTCGTGAGGAATTACAAATATTACATTAAAAATTCTAAGATTTTATAAAAAAAAAATACTGAGAAACTTTAGGAAAACCCTGAAAATTTATTTTCCTTACAACCAACTAAGTTTGTTTTATATGAAATAGCTGTATCCGGCATGCGTTGCAATGCCACTCAAAGAAAGAAAGTGTTTGTGTTTTAATTTTGTTTATTGAAGTGCTTTTGGATACACAATATTTTTTGTTTTTCCGTCTGGTGCATAGACGAATAAATCAGAAGGTTTTCCGACGAGTGAGCAGGCCACAAACAGCATGTGTGAAGCATGAATTTTCCAAATTTAATCCACACACTTGTAGCGATTGTCCCTGTGCTTTGTTGATGGTCATTGCAAATGCGAGTCGCACCGGAAACTGCAAACGTTGAAACCGGAAATACACTCAACGACTTGCGCACCAGATATTGTAAAATGGCTCTACTAATTCAGAAACCTTCGTGGTTTCAACAACTCACCAAAGTTTGATCGCAATCTGATGAATGGTATAGGAACACATAGGAACAAACAAACAAAGAAACATTCATTTATATATATTAAGAAGATTGTTATCAGCCCTACTTTCAGATCATTCCGTAAGATGTAGGGGGTTGTAAAAAGTTCAACATTTATCACCTGGTGCATTGCAGTGAAATTCTGTAACACTGTCTCTTATCAAATTCTACATTTAAATATCTCTCTTTTTCTTAGGGATAGAATCGCGAGTCAAAACTAGTTTTTGTTTTTCACAACAATAATCCAAATCCTTCTGGACTCTTCTTAAGATTTCAAATGACATTTAAAAAATAAAACAGGTAACTATTACTATTTGCAACTTACTTCTCTGTATATTATTAAAAAAAGCAAATACGAAAACAAATAACTCACAATGGTATTTTTTCCTCCCTCCATTGTTATTACCCTGAACTATTCACTGCTGCTATTATTGTTCTCAACGGAAGTAGAATAAATTAATTGAAAATAAAGTCACTCATGAATCAGTTCTATTTTATTCTCCGTTGGTTTTTCTGTAGTAGAAAAGGTGACAGTTGATGAGTTAATTTCTCAACTTCTCTTTTTTTTTACAGGCCAAGTTCAATATTAAAAGGGCCTTCATTTTTTTCCTCGTTTGCAATTGAAATCTTCCATTGTTGCCAACGCAAATTATCCTGGATGGAATATTTTCCGTTCAATTACTGTAATCTTTTATTTGAATCCAATATCGGCAGCACAATAGAGTGGAATTAAATAGACCGGTTTCACAGTCCACGGACAGTGGGTTCGAGATCTCAGGAGAAAGAGAGAGAGAAGGGGGGGGGGGGGGGATACTTAGTTGGCGTGGCAACTTTTAAAAGATTCAAAAATAATTACAATGGGTGAGACCAAATTATTTACAAGTGACAGCCCGGAACAGCTGATTCACGCTCGTTGGCGATCATCAGCCAGGAGAAGTCACAGTAAATAACAAGATCTCTGTACCCTTGTTATTTACGAGGGTAGGATAAAGAGGCCTGCGCACTGCTGGCACAGGAATTTTCTCACTAATTTTTCATTGGTGAGTTTTTCATTGTGTATTTTTTCTTTGAGGCACCACTGCCCTTCCGATGTATTGTTCAAAAATAATTGTTCGATAAACTCTATGAATGCTTAAAACTTATAATATTTCTACAAAAATACTATTTATAACAAAACAAAATGAAACAAAATGAAATAATTGTTTCATCGGGGAAGGCGGAGATCGGGCTGATCAGTCCCCTGTAGGACGAAACGGCCGTTCCCGATTCCTTCCCGATAATCAATCAGAAAGGCAATTTATTTATTCTGGTGCTGCTCTTGGTTTTTCATTTTGTTTTGTTAGAAATTTTTCACAACTCGTTAATTTTCAAAAAAAAAAAAAAAAATACTATTTATTTAACACAATAACAGGAAGAAGATTGTTTTGACTTGGAGGCTTTTGGTTCTTAATTTCTCAGATACCATCCAAATTCTAATATTATCAATGCGGCCAGAGTTGAAACTCCCAGAATGCAACGCAGATGATAGATTTTCCTTTCCTGGCCGGTCGGTCACATTCAAATAGAAGAGAAAATGGCGGTCGCTGCTTCACATTCAACGTTTCGACGAGGGAAAAGGTCTCAAAAATCAAGTAGGGAAATTATTCTTAACGTTGCTCGTCGATTTCAAGAAGATGTATGTGAGATTTTTGATATTTCCTATTTTTGATAATTGAGATTGATATGGCATAATTGCGGAGCTTATGGCATTCATACTGGAGAAATTAGTCAATGATAATGTGTTTCCGGTTTCAACATTCGGCGCGACGACTGTAAAAATAGTTTCTAAAAAATAGATTAGTTTTTCTTAAGTTCTTTAGCAACTTGGTCTTTAGCTGCTCATCGTTGACACGATTTTGTTCCAAAACCATTAGAGGGTCTCTGCCTTTAATATCTTAAGCCTAACACTTCTTTGATTATAGAAAATTTTAAGTATTTGATGATAAATTTTTAGTTTATATTGAATTTAGACAGATTTTGTGTATATAAACTGCACTGGGAGTTTCTTTCTTCTAAACTTTTTTTCTTTGAATCTTTCCGAAGCAAATTAACTATTTGTAGACAAAATTGCAAATACTCTGTTAGATGTGCTTTCCATGCAGCTGTAAAAAAAGAAAAAGATATTAAAAAAAAAAAATCTTTGAACTTAAACGTTGCCTATAGTATTTTTCCTTTTAATTATTGGATTTTTCTAGTTAATTTAATTTGATCATTATTATTTGGAGAGTTTGTTTGTTAATGTGGTTTTTTTTTCGACCAAAATTAAGTCCATATCGTCCAGTTACTGAGAAGTCTTAATTTTCTACAATGATAAAAAAATACAGTATATTTATGCTTAATTGGATTGGTTGTACTTCTATAAAACCTCCTATTAACCCTCACCCGATCTTAATATGATACTGAAAGAATTAACTGTGTCCTTCCAAAGGTATTCAGATTCTAATTACTAAGAAAAGAAGTAAAGGAAATCGATCTAATCCAAAAAGAAGAAGGTATAAAAGGACTGGAGTGGATCATAGCAATTAGTTTAAAGAATTTCAAACAATCTATTCATTATGTAAAGTTTCCATACTTTTTTAGGCTTGAGAAAGAAAAGACGCCATCTTTTCGAAAATTTGCTTTTTGTATTAAATGTAGTTATTTTACATTTAAATTTGGTGAGATGTTTAGAATCTATTCATTACCCAATGTCATTTCGTTGGTGTTACAGCAACAAGTGTTTGTCCGAACACAAAAGTCCATAACAACCGATATTGAAAAATCATGGAAAATGAAGATGTTGCAAAAGTGTGAAAAAGGCAATCTGAAGAGAATTCACGAAGGGAGATTGAACATTCGGAAAAGGATTATTAGAATCCTCTTTGAATGTTTCCTCAGAACTAGATATCGTCTGTAATGTGATGCATGAAAGAGAAATGTAAAGAGTGGCCTCTCGTGGATAATTCAAATCAGAAGCCTATCATTTCGCCAAAGTCGTGTCAAGACTGCAGTTCGAGGATTCTAGAACAATGAACGGAGGTCCTTGAACAATTGTACGCTACGCTAGTTTACTGCTTGAATTTGGTTTGAAAAACATCGGAAAACTGGGCCTTCAGCTCCACACAGTCCCAACAGTAAAGTCCCGAGGAGATTTTAGAAAGGGAAGACCTATGATACTGTCAGAGTAGAATATAAGACAGTATGAATACTTTGTCAAGATTATGTATATCTCTTTGTAGGCATCTGTTTTAAATAAAAGGAGAGTTCTAGAAAATACCTAAATATCCCATAGCCAAAATCTAGAACAGTCTGAAATTTGATGGAGTTGGGTGAGATCTACAGGCCGTCCTCCAGCTATGGTTGAAGACGTACAGGAATTGCTGGTTTGAAAACTGTTCAAGTCTTCTCGCTATCATTTTAGATGATTAAGAGACTGGAGAGGATGGTTTACTTAATTGCATTGAGAGTAATTTCCTCTCTAATGGTTTTTGCTGTTTTTCAACTCTCGGCAACAAATACAACAAAATATTTCAAGTCTTCATAACTTCTATAATATTTCTAAGTAATATGTTATATAGACATCCAGTCGACATACTCCTTTTAATATCTTCTAAAAATACAATATTTCTTTTCCTTAAACAGGAAACTTCATCAGGTTCTGAGGACAGAAAAAAACTTTTTCTTTTCCTCCCTAGAATTCGTTAAAAAATTATAAAGTGAGAGGTTTTTTATTATATCATTTTTGAAAACAATTAAATTTTAGTAATAGCATATTTCACATTACATCAGTTTTACAAACAATTAAAATTTAGCAAAAGACAAAAATCCATTAATATTAGTAATAATTAATGATATTTTATCTTCCTATTATTAATAATTTTACAAAAATGTTCATATCCAATTTCGCTAACTTTTAAAAATTTGTTTTTATTAACATAGCATTAATTTTATTATAAGTGATTCAATCATTAATCTGGCCTTTCTCATCTTGTATCTGAAAAAGAACATCCACTGTAGGGTCGGCATTATATTTCACGTCTTGTTTAATATTTAAAGAAGAAAAAAAAAATCCCAAGATCAGAAGATTCTAAGACAATGATTACAATCATTACAATAATCCAACAATCTCATCTTCTAACAACATAAACCATATTAACAATGTATTAGTAGTACCGTACTAAAATAAAGCAATTTTCAAACTAAACAAAAAATTTATTAATTTAACATAAAAAGAAACAAATTATAAAACAAAAATTAAAGACTTGTAATAAAATATTTAATAGTTCAGCCATTTATTAAAATTTCATGTATTCATTGATGTTTGAGAAACTCAACACGTTATTAATTAATCATGACTTTTTTTTAATTTGATCGAAGGACACAATTACGAAGATTAATTAAAAAGAAAAAAAAAATATCACAACTCCCTTCTTATCTCACATCTTAGAGTTGTAATTTTTTTTTTTAATTTAACAATCTCTATTTCTTAAATAAATTAAACTGACAAATATTGACAATAATATAAATAAAAGTAAATCACAGTTGTTTAGTGATTATAACGAATTACTTTTATAATAATGAATTAGTAAAAATTATAAGTTTTAAAATTTGTATTAAGTTTTTAAATTTCTCTAGTTATAAGCCATAATAGTTCAGCCATTTTTATTTATCACTGTTTATTATTTCGTTTGCCGTCAGAGCCCTATTCCAGCCCCCCCCCCCCCCCGAAATACAATTCTTTGTTTTTATAATCTGTAAATCTATTCACACGCAGGAGGGTTACAATCTCAGCACAGAACTACTGAGGGAAAAATATACTTTTGATATCTTTAGATTTTATGAAATTTTCCAAAGGAAATATTACTGTTTATTTTAAATAATCAATTCATCTGTAGACTATTTGAAGAGGATTTTAGGACCCCAGAAGCCCACGCCAACGATTCCGGCATAGAATTTAATTAAGAGATCACAGAACAATTGAGAAGTTTAAATTTAAATTACTTTTGCATTTTTTCTAAATTACTTTTCTTTTTGGTACAATATAGTAAATGTTTTACAACTGTATGAGATGGACTTATTTCTTCACAGCTGCTTTCAAAAACGAAATCCTTTTTCTTCTCAATTCCATCTTTCACTGGAAATTAAAAAGCAATAATTAAAAAGTAAAACCAGTAAACGATTAATTTTTGATTTTTCCTGACGCGCTCTCTTAATCTGGGAGGTTCATTTTGAGCTAATCCTACACTTATTAAGCGACAAATGTGGATTTTTAATCCTCTCTTGTAAAATCTCTCAAGCGGTGAAGGGGAGATTGACAGGCTGTGGCTATCGCATCATCAACCATTTTACACTTGTTCAAATCCTTCAATTGTGTGTATTTTTTTCCTTTTGGCGTCCTTTCGCCCTCCCCCCTACGACTTCTGGCGGCTCCATATTATATCGACGGAGTCTTTCAAACTCGCCAGATGGCGCGACTGTGGTTCGCCGCAACAAATGCGACCGGCGACAAGACGTGAGACCCCGCCCCGCTCGCGAAAAAGCAGCCAACCGGATGCGCCATGAGCAGTCACGTGGATAATGCGTAACAATGAGAAACATCTCCATATCAACAAGTTAAACGGAAATTGGAGAGATTGAGATCTAATGTCAGAATCAAGTTGCCATTTTTTTAATTCTCTGACAAAATTAGCTTTTATTATTTTTGATACAATAGAAGCATTAGAAGCAAAAAAATTCAGAAAACAATCTAATAATAGAAAGAAGAAATTACGTTTTTTTCTTACGTTACTAAATTTAAAATTTTCTACACTTAATTAATGATTTTCATTTTCCGAAAAAAATAAAGTGCTTATTACATTTCAACATAAATTAAAACCATAGAAATACTGTCTAACAGATGGATGTTGACGATCCCGTATTTTCGTGATTTCACGTAATTTACGCGAGAATAGTCTCTATCCATGTCTTCTCACAAAATATTGAAATATTTAAATGAATTATAATACGGGGAAATGCATGAGACCCATACTACATTTTAATATACTTTTAATAAATTGAAAACAGTCAATAAACAAACAATAAATTCATTATGTAGCATTTTCCTAGTGACAGACATTAAAGATACTAAATTCCTTGAGACCTGCTGAAGAGGCTAATGGCGAGATCTCGTGATTCTCGCGCAAACGTGATCCTCAGCATCCATCTGTTAGACATTATCCATTTTATTTAAAATACGTCTAAATATCTTTTGTCAAAATCATTAATAATTTAACGTGAATAAAATACAATTTTTAAAATATTACTAACTTTTCATAAATGTTTTTAAAAGTTCTGTGAGTGAATCGATTTTCTTTATTATTATTATTATAGAATATAAACAAAATGATGAAATCTTGCAGAAACATAATAAACAGATGCCGTGATGCAAAGCTCAGAATTTGAATAAACAATTTTTAAATTATTTTTAGAGAATCACCATTTTATCTTACTTGTCAATGATTTCATTTTCTCCAAACAGCGACCATTACCCAAATGTTAGCAATTTATTATAACTTTCTACTTCAATTCGATTTTTTTTTCCTTAATTCCTTAAGTGTCCTTTCTTTGTTCTTCTTGATGAATCATCATCTTCCGTTTTATGAATCTACTAAGAAACCGAGTTCACACCCACGTAAGTGATAGAATTAATTGGATAAGTGGTCGATTCATTTGCCATAAATAGTTTGCTCTGAGGATAAGTTCTCGTATTAGTGTATTTAATTCTGTTTATCTTAATGCGATAATTCAAAGGCAAAATATTTCTTACAATTCTATGAGTTATTATTGAAAAATTTCTCAATTACTTGATACAATTTCTTAATTTTTTTTTCTTATTTCTAAAGAATGACCTCTTTGTTGGAATAATGCAAGACACAAAACTATGCATTCGCTCCGTCATGATAAATTTCTCAAATGATCTGATTCTAATAAATGAATTCATTTCCAATTTTAAATACAGTCGGACCTCTATTTAACGAAGTCGCTAAATCCCGAAAGAAAGATCATTATATGGAAAATTCGTTAAATAGAGATTCACCTTTTAAATTTCATAAAACAGATTTAAAATACATAAACAATAAATATTATTAAAAAAGTAATAATTTAATGGCATAAAGCATGCGTACTTAAATTTTACTAATAAAGTCAATTTTGTCTGAGTTTTTTTGGAGAAAGTGTTTTCGCTCATAGTACGTCTCGCATCTTTGGAATGCACCAAAACCCTATCAGGCGTATTTTCTTCAAATTGTAATCTGCATCGGATTGTTTCAAATGATTTTAGCATTTCATCATACGAAGGTTTTTTGTTTTTTTTTTATTTCTGCATCATGATCATTTCCATTTTCATCATCTTCATCGCAATTCATTGCTGTATTGTTTTTATTTTTCACACTGTCCAAAATATCCGAATCAGTTAGTGTTTCCGAAGTCTTAACTTCAAAATCAAGTGAAAGATAATCATCAATCAGCACATCATCGTTAATTTCTTCTTTTTTCCTCAGCTGTGTCCTCGAAAAAGTTCGTTAAATAGAAAATGCACTTCGCTATTTGGAGGTTATTTTACGAAGAAATTAGCAAAATGTTCTTGGTTCCAAAGAAAAGTTCGCAAAATAGAGAAATCCGCAAAATAGAGGTTCGTTAAATAGAGGTCCGACTGTAATAGAGTTTTGATATAATCTCATCGATTCAGTAAATGAAAAAAATCAAAACTTCAAAAAAAAAAAGGTAATCCTGCACCAACCTTACGACACTTTCTTTAACTTATGGTAGAATGGTTTTAAGTAAAAGAATTATTAAAATGATTTGACTATTTTTTTTTCGTAAGGCTTTAGAAGGCAAGTGGCCAAACGAGCTGAGGAGGACCACTGAGGTAGTCTAAGATAGACACCCCTTTCGACTGGTTTCCTGATATTAACATATTCACTCCAGTTCTACTGGGACCTATAAATCTGGAAATGGTGTAAGGAGTGTTTCTTAAGAAAGTAATAAAGAAAGGCAAAACGAGAAACGAGGGGAGAGGAAAGCAAGACGGAGAGGGGGGGTTGTTAGATGGGGGCTACTGTGGATTCTACTGACGTGTCGACTCTATGAAATGTATTGTGAGTGTGACAGGTTTTGGACGAAGCGTTTTCAAATCAACCCTTTCGTTGCCTTTCTCTTTCCAGGCCTTTGATTTCGAGCGGTGGTCATCTGATATCCACGTCCACAACCAAATCCCAGTGGAGGAAACAAAAAAATAATCACGAGATACTTTAACAAAAACAACAAGTATTTAAAAAAGTTCATCCAAACGTTACTTAGTAAAAGACTAAATGTGAATATTCCATTTAATTATATTCTTAATTTAGTATTCATTAATAAAAAATGGAATGTATATAATGATTTATCGTATCAATAAACTTTCCGTTACTGAAATTTATCCAATGTAACATTTTTCGTCGCAAATTTTAAAGGAATTTTTTTTTTTTTTTTTAAATTTACTACGAAAAATGTTACATTGTATCATGTTTGAATACGTAATTGCATTGTTAGCTGTCTATAAATTAACCCAAATGTCATTCCTTCATTAAAGTAGCTGTGAAATAAAGTTTAATAGGAAAAAAAATCTAAGCAGTCTAAAATCTTAATTATGAGATGTAATAACATTGCTCAGTGCATTAAATCAAAAGATCAATCAAAGAAAAATTTACTTAAAAAAAAATTAGAAAATTTAATAAATGCGAATTGTGGGGCTTTTTTTTTTTTTTTTTACGTTATTAAAAAAACTATTTTAATAAGAAGGATTTTTTTTTTATCTTTACAGTAATTTTTATCTTCAAAGGAAATGGTTAGTAATTTTGATAATAAACTATTATAATCAATCACAACAATTTTAAAGATGTTTGGTTAAGTGTTATACAGAAGATTCCAGTCTCCGGGGTTATTACAATTTGAGTCTGTTTTTATTACAAAAATAAACTGATAGAAAAAAAAAAAAAAAAATGGAAAAAAAAATAAATAAACTAACGCTCCAACCAAAAAAAAGATGATTCATTTCATGATAATGCAACTAATTAGGGAACAAGGGTGATTTCCTAATTGAAAATACAATGAAATTACATTAATTAATAAACCACTGCTAACCTTAAAACTATCCGTTTTGGTAAACTTTTTAATTTAACAACAGCGTAACTGAATTTCACAATTTTTACATTTTAAATCATAAAATGTCAAATCATTCAATAAATGATATTAAAAAAAAAAATTTTTTACACACATTGAAAAAAAAAAATTAAAATCAAAGCAACAGAAATCTTATTTGATAACATTAAGAGATGTTTAAAAACAAAAACGTAATTAAATTAAACGAAAGTAGGTTGTTACGTTACAATTAAAAGAAAAAAATGATATGAAACAGTTTTAAATTATAAAATCCAATTTTATAATTAGCGATTATACAACAATACTACGGAATATTTCAAAATACAACACATCAATATTGGATTACAAACTTTACCCTTCCAAGAAATAACAGGCTAGGTTGGATATCAGTGGTTCTTCAATGACTTTTCCATTATTATAATTTGCTGTAATTGGAATTTTTCTAGTTAAGAGGTGACTTAAATATTAACTACGATAGTAATATCCATCTCTACAATAAGAAACCAGAGCTATTCTTGGATTTATTTAAAAAAAATTTTAAAAAATCACTTTTTCAAACTTCACAAAATCAGCGATTTATTTTACGAATATTTTTAAAAAAAATTGTCTACCAGGGGAAAAAAATTACAAAGATACCTATTTTTTTTATTTTTTTTTTGCTGTAAAGCAATTTCTCAATTACACATTTTTACACATGTTTTTGTTACTTGTTCTAGCGCATCTCTTCATTCAAAAAAATATGGTTTAACTTAAGAACACGGTACCAACCCTCGGTATTTCCAAGATGGCGGTTAAAGAACCTCGTTGAATCTCGTAATACTTTCAACATTTTTTCAATGTAAACATCCTGGAGTGGGTGTTACCTCAATTTACCTAACCTATAGCTAATCGGCAATCACGCGTCGCACCAACAGATGGAGCTCATGCTAACTACTTTTCCCCGTGCCGGGAAGTGGTAACAAGACAGTTAGTGATGTATCCTCGTGCGCGGTACCGTATTCGTAAGTTTAGCCAAAAAATGCAGTGAATTCTGGTTTATTTTTTATATTCGTGATATATTTTTAAGATTATTGAAGAAAAGTTATGAGAATAAGATACAGAATCTCTGTACAAGTTCCATGTTTCTCTCATCTCTATGTTATATTTTCTTACGATTAACAAATGTAGCAGTTCCTATTTCTTCAATTCAAGGAATTCTTTCAGAATTTTTTCTTTACTTTTTTTAAATCACTACATACAAACAACATACTCGTACGATTGGGAATTCTTGTGTTTTTGACTGTTTTACCAATTTGTACAAAATTCTTTTCAATTGAATCGCATTTCTTAGTAGTTTGACTTAAGAGCAAAAGACTGACATTATTTTTATTGACGAAATCTTTCAAAGATCTTTTACCAAAAAGCAGCTTCCGAGAGGTGACGTTCGCAATCCCACGCTCCTTCCGGTTAACCTCTGCCTATTTTTTTTCCATGTTAACCCCTACTGGTTTGAGGGTTGTGCGTTTTGGGAGGGGGTGTCAATAGTTAAGGGAGAATAAACACTACGTTTATCAATTTCTCTTCCTTCCCCCTCCCCCGCCTTGGGTCCAATAAAATTTAAACGGACATTTGGACTGGGGGGGGGGGGTTTCGATAACCCCCCCACACCACATCCCCCGCTGATCTTTTTGGCTTCGGGAACTTCGCGTTGTCTCTGTTCGGTTTTTTTTTTTCTATTTTAATACCCCCACCCCCTCGGATTGTCAAGTTCCTTTTTAGTAGCTCCATTATTGTGGGCGAACGATTAAACACCCCCTGTTTAAAAAGAACGCCAATGAAACTCACCCTCTGTAACTTCATGATGATCCTAATAACCCCAGGGACATCGATAAGATCAGATCCAATTCAATAAACGCTATTTAATAATGAAATGAAGTCCCAACATTTATTAATATTAGAAATTATCACAAACCTTAAATAACAATTACAATAGCTTCTGGGGAATTGTAAATTACATGAGTTTATGAACTCATTAATCTCAATTATGAAATGAAAAATATAAATTTTTAATGTAGTGTTGATAGATAAATTACAGTTATAAATTAATAAATAAAATTTTAATTTTAACTTATAATTTATCTAATTTAATTTGTAGCTCAGTCAATTATTGTTAGATATATTACTTTATATTAAAAAAAAAATTGTATCAGATAAACTTTTTTTATATAAAAATAATTACTATTTAAAAAAATAATAGCAATAATCATTTTACAAAATGCATTAGATAGATTTTAAAAAGAATTAAATACAATTTATAAATAAATAAATAAAGTAAATAAATGATTTTTAATTAAAAAGTTTAATTGGACACGGTGATTATAAAATCAGTTAATTCATTAGAATGCTGATTTACATATTTTCATTATTTATTTATTATTGTTTCATTTACTAATTATCTTTATTATTAATATTACAGTTTAATCATTTTTATAAACAAAGGTCATTCCATTCTCATTTAATCATTAATAGAATCATACGCAACTAAAATTGATAATTGAAAAACTGCTCTTTTTTTATCGTAATTGATACTTTTTTTCCTCTAATCAAATTGTTTAAAATAGGATTTTAATTTGTATCGACACCAAAATAAAAGTACCAAATGTGAGCATCAAACGGCATTTGTATTCTAATGACTGAAACATTCTATTATAAATATTGTTGATATTTCATTATTTTAGAATATAATGAGTTCTAATTAAACATTTAAACAGATTAAAGACACGAATCAAACAATTAAACAATTAAAAAAAAAAGAAAGAAAAAAGTACAGGGCATCATAAAAACGAGCTGTTGTATCTACATTTACGGCACAAACTAATGACCAGATGAAAGTGGTCGAATCAATCACAGATTTTTTTTTTCTTACCTACGGCGTCAGATGTAATAAACTGATTTCCTGTACAATTCCTTTCTCGTGAGAAAAACAGAACTTTCTTAATTTATTTCCTTATTTACTTAACAAAAAAATTCAGTCATTTTAATTTTTAATTAATTTATTTAATTGTAAAATGTTTGCTTTCTAGATGATTATTGTCTCTAATCTTAGGTGGTTATTTTTTTTAATTTTATTAATATTAATATCCTGATATTAATTTACTTCACTTATTCCTTTTTTTTCCGTTTATTATGTTAGATAAATTTATTAATAAATTAGCAGTAGATAATAATTTATTAACTGTTGTAATGGTTAAGTAAATGGTAGAAATTTGATGAGTGATAAAATTAAATGATAATAATTTAGTAAAAAAAAAAAAATATGAAAACAAGCTTCTAATTTTGTAAATTCTTAATTCCGTAGTTCATTATTTTGTATTTATTTGCAGAGGGATTTTATAACGACAGAGGGATATCCATGAGTGTGGACTCACCCCTTCTTTCAAACCCCCCCCCCTTTTTTTTTGGCATTTGTATTTTATTTACCCCTCTCCTACGTTCACACGCTCCTACGGCCAAATACCCTCTTTGCTAAAAGAAAAAGTGGGGAGAGTAGGTTTTTTAAATCTCCCTCCCCTCCGGTCTCGTGGCCTTCACACGATCGTTTCTAAAGGAAAAAACGAACGAAGAAAAGGAGGAAGGGGAAATTTTCGTCAAGGGAAGAAGGGTATTTTCACGGTATTAAAAAATAACATCAATTCCTCAAAATACGTCCAAATCCTATTTGAAAAGTAAGACTTTGAAGAGTTGATTCATTAATATTTTCAAAACTACAGATCAAGTTAAAGATAAAGCTCTATAAATAGTTCAATAACTGATAAATAAAAAAAAACCTCACAGACGGGATTGCGCTTAAATAAAGAACCACTCTCGTTCCCGATGCTCTAAACACAGAACCTATATAAAATAAAACATTTAAAATGTATAACTTATAGGTTCTTTGGCTGTAACCTTGATATCCTTTATCAACATCGTAGCAATGCCTTCTAAATACGAATCACCTAAACTGATTGGATTGTATTTTTCTGATTCAATATTCTATAAAACATTTACACAAACAAATAGTGAAGTCAGAATTCCTTTCTTTTTTTTAAAAACATCTGAATTTCGTTTCCATCCATTCTGTGCAACGCAAAGGCAAACATTTCACTAAGAATCCAGTGCTAAGTAAAAATCACTGAAATTTGATGAAAACAGAGACACAACAGTTGGCCATTATCTTATTTATTTTCTCTTTAATCCCAACAGCGAGATTTTCCACACATCTTTTACTTTCTATTTTTTTTTACTATTTACATCTCTAAAATCCAATTTAAACAAAAAAACAAACAAACACTCCTCATCCAACCAATGCTAAAACACAATTATTTGATCAACATTTGCTTTTAAACAGAAAGAAAAAAAATTCTCAATTAATATCCATTGCAATTTCTTTTAAATATATATATATATCTTGTGCTTCTTCTCAATTGGACAACACGGAACTAAAACTAAAATACATCTCTTCTTCCGAAATATAACCTCTACGAATATAAGACTGGTTTCTAAATAAATTCATCCAGTTTCCTATCGTCTGTGTTATGGCAAAGGTGATGGTATTGCAACAGAACAACTTTTTTCTTACATCCCCTCTTTCTTTTCTTCGTGGCGGCCGTTCCTACTACTTGTTGATGGGAGGGAGGAGGGACAAAATGAACTTGAAAAAGGGAACGCTACCTAATGCACAAATTTTCCGGAATCCATCCACAAAAACCAGACTGCATTAATAAAACAAGAGAACAGGTCCGGCCACTCCGTACTTGGGGGGTTTGCTTGGAAGACACCGTCCGTTTCTATATTTACATTTTTGAATGGAAAAAAATTAAGCCTTTATATTTTCTTCTTTAATCTTGAGTGAGTACATAGTCTATTACTTATATCGGCACCGCTCGAACAATATGTTTCTTGGTTTCTGTCTTAACAGGTTTGCATTAAAAAAAAAAAAAAATATGATAAAATAAAAATTTTACCAAATAAAAATTTTGTAAATTACAAATTTTAAGATGTACAAAGTATCAATTTCCCATATCAAAGGACTCAGTAAGTAACTGTCTGCTTTATTTACCTCTTCATGATTAAATTCTTTTTAAAACAAGGTAGGGATAGCGATTAGTAAACCAATCACAGTGCTTCGCAACGACTTCTGATAGTTAATTTATGTTGCATTATTGCTTTAATTTCCTTATTATTATAAATGTGATTGTTGCGAATGCAAAAGGCGCAATTGTTGCGATTATTGTGATTGTTGCTGAGCTCTGCTGCAGATGTGATTGCTGCGAATGCAAAACGCGCAATTGTTGTGATTGTTGTGCGTTGCGCTGTGGGATACTTGTCCACAGTCAGACGGACAAACTGGGATTAGTGGGGTTCCTATCCGAAGCCTAAAAAGTTATGGAATTTTGTAAAAAAAAAAAAAATGTCAAACCAAATAAATACAAATTGACTCAATCTACTGCGATTCATTTGTTAGTACAACAATCAACTTCACTGTCTGATAGAATACATTAGCTTTTTCCTCTCTTTCTCTCAACAAAGATTTCATTTTATGTCTTTTAAATGTGAATATTTAAGCATTCGTTGATGACAAAAATGTACAGAAAGAAATTATGTGTTTTAATATTTAGATCTGTGACTGGTTGCGTTTCTATTTGTGGTCTTATTCTGCTTGACTTTAACTCATTCTATTAATAATGTGTGCTCATCGTATGTTGGAAGGAATAAACATATAGAGATTATTCTAAAAAATGCATCACAATTCAAAAGAACGTCTCTTTTGGGTAGACTAATGATGAATTTCTTGGACCTTTACTGTTATCTCCCTACCACTGACTCAGTTTTCTCAGTGTATTAACAACAAAACAAACATTTTCCTTTTAATTAACAATAGATTAGGTTAAGTGAGGTGTGATCCTTTCCAGGATGTTTCGTTTGGAAATACGAAGGGAAAAAAAATTGATAGTAGTGGCTTTCCAGCAAATAGTGGAGGGCAGATAACTGCAAAGATCCAATTTCCAAAGTATTTGTGGTCAGAAATGGATGGAAAAGGCAGTATATATAAATATCTTATTTGATCACCATAAAATTTCATTTAAAAAAAAGTTAGAGGGGGTTCATATTTATTCGTGCAACCTCTTCTCAAAATACATTGAAAAAGGAGAAACTGAGCAACAATTAATAATCATAATAATATATTGTGCTTTTAAACAACTTCTCTAACGACAACATCTACGTCTTAGAACTACTAAAATCTCTGATGGAAACTAACTGAAAAATGAAATCATCCATTTTATTGACAACATCTAAGATATTAGCAACAATAATCCGATTCTTTAAAGGAACATTATCCAAATCCTTGTACCAATCATACGAAAACATAGTATGGTAAGGCTAGTTTAAAGATGGGTGGTGGTGAACCCAACCCTGTCCATTGCTACCAGGTTCAGCTTTTTTTTTCTTTTTTTTTATGAGTATCCATGAGGGAATAATGGAACAAGTTGCTCACCCTTCTAGACAACCCCTCCTACGATCGGCGCAGGGTCCGACGGCAGCTCCACCACGTGGCTATTCAACAAGTGAACAATACAGGTTCATTACACGACCAAGGGAGGGCCAACAGGCTGGTCGGCCGCCAAGGGAGAGTTTAGCAAGCAAGACTGGGCGGGGTGGGGGAAGAATATAAAAAAAAAAAAAAAATGATATTTGCAGAGATTTATCTTTCATTCTTTTTTTTAACCCTTTGTGAAGAGACTAGTATAAAAAGAAAGGCTTAAATTTGTAAACAGAGATTAAGAAATAGAAAAAAAAAAAGGATTAAAACAAATCGATGCTAATGGAATAAAGATAAGTTATGGAAGAAAAGAGGCAATTTTAAACAACAGAAATCATGCAAGATTTCTGGAAACGAATTATATTTCTTGTCTACTGCGAGATATAAAATAGTTTTTTTTTTGGTTTTTTTTTTCATCTCAGATCGGTAGTACCGTTTGCTACACTGATAAAATAACATCAGGGACCTAATTAAAAAAGTCCGTGCCGTTATTTTGTCAATGTCAGCGTTCCTCAAAGTTTTCCTGAAGAAGTCCCAAGATACCGAGCCGAAATATTGCATGAATTTCCCCCGGAATCAAAAATCCATTATCGAAGCTTATAATTAATTAACACGGTCTCTCCTACTTCTGATATCAAGTTCAAATTATGAAGAATAACTTTTTTATTGTTGAATAAAACTCAAAAAATTGCTACTTATCAACTGCAATCATACACAGATCACTCCCTGCTGGTTTTCAAGGCAATAAACTGAAGTAAGAATTGTATGTAAGAAGATTTAATTTATAAGCTTTTTTTTTTAATACGAAAAGAAACTAAAATGTACAAAAATTTCCTATTAATAATACATTGCTGAATGATCTTAAGCAAAGGTCTCTTCCTCTAATTCTTGTAACAACAGCATAATTGTAGAATTGAGGGCCTGGAGGTCCAATGGAGAGGCACTGTTACGCACTGGAGAAAGTTCAATTCGCGGCGGAGGTCGGCCGCCATTTTTTTTTTTTTTTTCCATGGTATTTCTCTTCTAGGCGGGTCCTAAGGTTCACCCAGCCCTCTAAAAGTGGAAGAACGTCGGACTGACCACCCGACCTCAACTTAGCCCCTTTGGTTATGGAACGCCGGGAACCTTACCTCCCACCAAAGCCTTGAGATAATTTAACTTTTAACGCCTACTGTATAACGCATTTTAACTGTATAATGCATAATTACAATTTTAAATAATAATAAAGTTATTTCTATTTAGCATTTGCCTGCAACTGAAGCTCGGTGACATTACGACATGATTTCCAAGTCATTACACAGAGCCGAAGCTATTCCTCTAAGATTTCTTGTACTCTTAGTGAAATAGCTTCGTATAATCTTCCCTTTTCTTTAGAGGAATTACTGTTTGCCTTGGATAACAGTACCTTGGATAACACCACCTGGCGGAATACATTTCGAACTGCTGCGTCACTTACCGCCTACTTTAATAATAGTCATTCTTTCTATCTTGAATAAATATTGTAAATTACAAATTTTAAGACATACAGAGTATCAATATCCCAAATCAAAGAACTCAGTAAGTATCTATCTACTTTATTTACCTATTCATGATTAAATTCTTTTTAAAACAAGGTAGGGATTTAGTAAAATTAGTAAACCAATCACAATGCTTCGCAACGGCTTCTGATAGTTAATTTATGTTGCATTACTCCTTTAATTTCCTTATTATTATAAATGTGATTGTTGCGAATGCCAAAGGCGCAATTGTTGCGATTATTATGATTGTTGTGTTTGTTGTTGAGCTGTATTGTAGATGTGATTGTTGCGAATGCCAAAGGCGCAATTCTTCTGGGAAAAATCCCAAATAAAAATTTAAAAAGGTCTAAAATTACCAAAGGTAATTGTCGTCATTTAATTTCGCTGTAACATTTTCAGATTGTTGGCATCAAAGAATTATTATATCTTTTGCTAAACCTGGTAAAGACAGCATTTACTATCGTCCCATAGCACTTACCTTACCTGCAAGACACATGTGTTCATCCACAATTCATCAGTTCTGAAAATAAGAATCATCTCACCTGTAGGTCCTGTATATTCTGAAGACTATTTGCTTATTTATTTATTTTCTTCTCCTTAAGAAATTGAACAATTCCCCTCAGTACTCGCCTTCACATAGGTTCTCAGTGATGTATCTTAGCTTTGTAATGCCAACCCTATTACGTCAACCGTTCATTTTAATGAATGAACATCCTACATTTTTGAATATTCGAGGAACATGGATAGGAGACTTAACTCAAAAAAAAACAGCAATCGTCGGTGACTCAGTACAAGATCTAAGGCCCTCCTGACCTTTCTTGTTTTTTTAAGATGTCTTTGCAGAAATATCAATTCTTCAACAATCAATTATAATGAACAATTGCACAAAGTGTAATGTTCTTGTGTCAATTTATTCTAATTCCTTGCCACCATTTCTGTCTACGTACATTAGAATTGTTGGATTTTTCTAAATTATGATGCTTTTTCTTATGGTTGACATAATAATAATAATAATAATAATAATAATAAAACAGTTATTACATTAATCACTTTTACTTAATTTCTAATTTCAACAGAAACGTGATGAGAGGATTTTCTTATAACGTATATTGTCCTCCAAATGAGAGATGGCCGCCCTGTTTTTGTGCGATCTGCGCATGTATGATCGATTAGTCTGGTCAGGCACTTCCGTCTGATTTTAAGACAGGACGCCGCCATTACGGTAATCGCTTGTTACTTTGCAAAAGAGCATTGTATTTATAAATAATATATATTTATTTATTTATATAAATACTTATTGTTAGCAACTGGTATTGAAATAACGCTAAATAGTCGAGAGAAGTTTTAATTTGGCGTTATCAACATGTCTTTCTCAGTGAAAACAGACGCCATCGTCCATTGTGACAGGAAAACAAAATTGATCAGCTACCGGAAGGGCTGCGCAGTTCAAACTTCCGCCGGCTAACTTTCATTTGGTTACGAAGGATAAATCCTCCCTCCATAGGATTGCAGATATTATTACAATAAATTTATCTTTAATGAATCTAGGAAAAGGCATTTTCAGAATTCCAGTATATTTTACATACAGTGTTACCTCGGGTTACGAACTTAATTCGTTCCAGAACTCAGTTCGTAACCTGAAACGTTCGTAATCCGAAATCAATGAAATAGAGGCGATCTGTTTCAAGATGAAAGAATCGTTCCTTTTTATTAACATCCGGTCGTTTACCTGACAAAACGCAAAGAATACTTCACATATTAAATAAAGAGAAAGAAAACAACCAAATAAATTAAATGTAAAATAATTACATTTAATAAATACATTATACAAATAAATACATTACGATGTTTTGTTTACATCGGAAAAAGAATCATGTGGGCGCGGACAGATACTTTCAGATGCTAGGTGAGTCACCTTTGGTGTGATTTGGCCCCGTAACTTATAACTTTGTACTGTATGTGATCGTTTGTCTCCAACGTTAAACCTTGCTCTCTCTCTCTCACCTTCGTTCGTAACCCGAGGCACTGTTCGTTACCCGAGAAAAAACATTTTCGAAGTTGTTGTTCGTCACCCGAAATGTTGGTGACTTGCGTCGTTCGTAACCCGAGGTTTCACTGTATTTACAACACACATAATGTACTTCACTGAGACACTACGGAATATTAGCATATGTAATTGTTATGATTACATTGAAATATAAAGCTTTTTTTACGTAATTTTCTAAATGGAATTCCATCCTTATATTTTCTACTAATATTAAAACAAAACAAAAGCTTCATGTCCAAGACAGAATCACAAGAAAAGATGATGAGAAGAGAAGGAAAAAAGAAAAGTAATAATAGTAGATTCAATCTGTAGTTGTGGTTTGTAATACAGTATATTATCAAGCGGGTGAAAAAAAGAGGCAGCAATTCGAATTTCGGTTTAACCGAATTCATAAGGTTATATGTTCAAAACTTAACAAAACACATTCAGATCCCATCTATCTATCCATCTATCTATCTATCTATCTATCTAACTATTATCCGCGCGCTCAAAGATGAACCTCCCAGAATGCAACGCAGATTATAGATTGACTTTTCCTGGCTTTTCGTTAACATTCAAATGGAAGAGAAAATGGCGGTCGCTGGTTCAAAGTCAACATTTCGACGAGGAAGAGTTATCAACAGTCAAGCTAGGGAAATTATTTTTAACGTTGCTCGTCGATTTCTAGAAGATGTTTCGCCCAACAACGATTTGGAAAGTAAAAAGGATGCGTTGAAGGTCACTGCAGAATATACTGGAGTGAGTTTGTCAACGATGAAGAGAATTGTACAGTCGCCGTTGGTACGAACGCCAGGGAGAAAAAGGCCTCGTTTGGCTCTAAAGAGTTCGCCTGATGATTTGGATTGTTACGTCATTCGTCAAATTGTTGCTGATATGCATATCAAGAAGGAATTGCCGCCATTTTCTCTTCCATTTGAATGTTAACGAAAAGCCAGGAAAGGTCAATCTGCGTTGCATTCTGGGAGGTTCATCTTTGAGCGCGCGGATAATATCTATCTATCTATCTATCCATGGCTGATGCAAAAACAAAATTAAGAAAGAATTTCAAGAAAGGTTAATATTACGTAGATAAAATGAATATTATGTACTCCAGTTGACAGTGAAACTAGTTCGACTAATTTCAACGTTTTGTTTCATAATCAACTTGTGTTTGGTTCTGGGAACGAAAATGGGAATCACGTGAATACAATTGAAAAAAAAAAGGCACCAACTGAAAGAGGAAACACTAAAGACAGGACGGATAAGTTTTGAAATTGTATGTAAAAGCAATATTGCAAAGCCCAACAATCGTTAAGATTATTATTTTTTTTTTTTTTTTGCATTTTTTAATTGTATTTTTTTTTTTTCCCATCAACCACGAAAACTTTTGTTTTCTTTGGGTCCAAAGTTCAAGGGCATCTGTCAACGCTCCTTTTCTTTCCAAATATTCCACTTACGATCTTTTTTTTTTTTGTCCGTTTATGAATACAAAGAATGAAAAGAAAAGAGAGATAATGTTCTTTTTCAGAAGACGTTTGACCCTTTCGTCTTTCGTACTGAGCAGAGCGCCATCTGACGGACGGAAAAGGAGTTACTCTTCGTCCTCAGAGATAACAAAAAAAAAAATGGAGGGAAAGAAAGGCCGAGGTCTTCGTTTTGGCCTTAAAGAGAAGAAAAAAAAAATGAAACTGAAGTATAGAGAAGAATGAAATCAGAAGATACAGGAACGTGATGAGAAGAAAAGAGGAATGGATGATGAGAAAGAGGGCCGGGGATGGTGGGAAGGCGGCGAACTGTAGACCTGGCCACGGCTGTGTTATGTTTTGTTAAGGAGAATAAAAACCGGCGGGAGATCATTCCCCCCCCCCACAAAAGATAGACGGGACCCCCGCCAAACACCCGACAGAAAGGACAGAAAGCCACTAATATTGACGAAACACGAAAAGCCTTCTGTCTGCGGAGAGGAAACAACATTGGGACAATTCATCCTGTCAGAAGAAAAAGATTTCTGGAAGAGATGTTAAAGTTTTCAATTTTATTCTACCAATTTCGAAACAGAAAATCAGAATTCATTAATGCTTAATTCATATTTTCGAAAATATTGCTCAAACGAAAAAAAATAATCTGGGGAGGTGGACAATAATAATTAGCCTATAATTAATTGGTATTTCAATTGGAATAAAAAGCAATCCTAAAATAAAATAAAATGCATTTTAGTCGTTTAATTAAGTGACAAGGTTTAAAAATATAAAATAAAAATTGCACATTTCCATATGGCTATATACCTTTTTTTTTCATTATTTTAATAAGGCAGTTGTGTCGAACTTATATAATAAAATCACTTTGTTTCATTTGTCGAAACTCCCTTAAACATTTGTAGCTAGTGTGTAAAAAACGAAATAAACAACAATCGATAAAAAATAAAAATAAATAAAAGGTTTAAAGCGTAAATAGAAGAAGGAATTATACTTAGAATAATTAATTGCAAAGAACTGAACAGATTTTGGCAAAACAACGATTTAATAATTGAACAAAACATTTTTGTTCATCGGAAGCGCAGTGGTGCCTCAAGAGAAAAAATGAACAATAAAAAACTCAATAATGAAAAATTAATGAGAAAATTCATGTGACAGTCGTTCGCGGGCCTCAATGAATTTTTTTACAGCATCAAAATTCAAACTGCGCATTTGTATTGTTTTGTTTTGTTTTGTTTTAATTTTCTTCAACATAAGATGTTTTTTTTTTTTTTTGTTTTGTTTTTTTTATTGTTATTAGACCATAAAAACTTTATAAAGAAATGACGGAACTTTAAAAAAAGAGTTTGTAAACTTTAATGTAATATGAAGAATATTATAAAGCAAATTCTATTCCAGAATAAAATAAGGTAATTTATTCATATAAATAAATTCTTTTCGCTTTAAATCAAAGTTTTTTTTTTTTTTTTCTCTATAGAACTTTGTATTCAAGTTATACGAATTTTAAAGCCGTTACCTTAAAGTTAAAATAAACTTTATAATTTTGAGTAATTTTATTCTGAATGTCTGATTTATACTATTTTTGCACTGACAATAAGTAATACAATGAAATAAATCTAAATAAATTTACCATACTGATATCTATGTTATTTTCAGGTAATTTAACAGAATGGAATGAGATAATAAATTGAAATATTTAATTTTGAGAAAGATCTCACAGAGCAAAACCTAATATTTTTTTAAAACTCAGAGTAATTTTTCTGTTTTATAAAACATTTATGGATTTCTTCTGAGACTTATAATAATGTATTTACAAAAGACGAATTCACATTTCACTTCCTATTTAACAGCTTTCCATTAATTTGTTCACAAACTTAATATACATTACCTGTCCTATATTTACAGATGAAAACTGACATTCAAATTTAACATTTTGAAAACTGATGATGTTTATATCATAAACGTATTGGGGGGGGGGGGGAATCTCAAACTGTATACCATAAGCTTTCTTTCCTTTTTTTTTTTTTTTTTTGATTGGATGACCGGTTGAGATTACGTCGTAGTTCACTTTTATTCTAAAAATCTGTTTATTTTGGGTATTTTCAGTTGTTTCTATTTCAACTCCTCGAATTCTTAAATAGCTTCAGTTGAAGCGTTCGTTCATTGCAATCAAGAATTTTGTGAATTCGTGTGAATTACACACCTAATAAACTAAATAAATAATAAAATAAACATTTTTTTTTTTACTAAAGGAGCATTTTTTGTTATATATCTTCAGTCAAATGTTTTTGAAAGCAGTGCACAGTCACGGTACTATGGTCCAAACAGTCACTTATAACAGAAAGGCTTCTGTGGCTCATTTCACCATCATGCAGCTCATAAAAGGGTGCAAGGTAACTTGAGGGTTACTCCAATGGTAGCTCTGGATTTCAATTACAGTTTACACATTTTGTACATATAGGCCTAGAATAGATTAGTTTATTAGGGGTGTTTTTTTTAAGTGTTTTAACAGTTTAGGAGTCTGCGTCAATGTGCTTCGTACTGTATATTTTTGCTTTTTTCTTTAATTAAAAAAATACTTCTGATTAAAATACAATGATGAAATTTCATGTGGTTATTACCAGATACTAGAAGAGTATTTTTTGAACATTTCAGATTTTTTGATACAGTCCCTATTTGAGATACGCCTGTTTGAAAATCGGCAATTTTGAGCAAATTGCGATATTTGAAGGCCTGTAAAACCTAAAGGTGGCATTTAAAAGGTATCAAATTTTTTTTTAAGTCTTCTTCTCCATTATATTTTTAAGGGGAAAAAAACATTAAAGTTGTGTTTTAATCCCTTCTTGGAAAAAAAATCCCTAAATCTTCAATTTATTCTAATCGAAAACACATTTTTTTAGTTAAATTTTAGGTTATTTCCTTACAACTTAACACATTTTTGGTCATAACATTATTTGTAGATGGTTTCATTTAGAATAAGATGGTTTTTATTTCAAGTTCATATCTTAATAAACAAAAAAGTTATTTAACTTATCGCTAACCTCTGAAAACGCCAAAAACGGCCGACGCTCATATACAAAATGGCCGATAAAAGCCAAAGTAATAATAATAAAGTTTTTTAAAAAATCGTTTTATACTCCCAAATGTATATATAAATAGAAAATATACAATCAAAAATAAAATAAAATATATTAGCAACAAATTATTTTTTTATTGGTTCATATGGATTGACTTTTCTATGTTCGCCATTTCTGACAAATCCCTTTTCTACGTCTTAATAATTAGTCTCATATGGGCGGGAAAAATAGCAGAAAGTATATTAAGATGGTACTTAAGATTCCAAGCGTGTTTTGTTTCGTCAAATATTTCCTCGACAACGTTTTATTTTCTTATAACATTTTTTTTACTAATTCTATTTGTTAAATAAACAAATCGGTGTTTGGTTCCTGTTAGTTTTCTTACGTGGCTTTCTTATTTAGCTCAATTCCTTCCCTATCTGTTTTTTTTTTTTTTTTTTTTTTTTTCAGTTGAGTATAGCATTATATTTTTATTCTTACTTTTGTCAATTTTCATTAATTTCAGATCATTCCATTCAGTGGTCTGCTGGTCGTAGGAGCCTCACCTTCTGTCGTAGTTACTCTTAAAAGGAGCATATGGGCATAAATGCTTTAAACCTTTAAGATTATTCCAAATATAAAAAAAAAAGTAAAGTAGTTTATGATTACAACAAAATGAAATTGTTAATTTTTTATGTTCTTACTAAGTTTAGCCAAACTAATACCAAAAAAAGGCTTTGGAAACAAAACGACATATTTGTTTATTTCCACTATTTTCTTTCTTCTATTTAAATCTTCTCGTAGCCACCAGCAGAGTTCCCATGGCCTAATGGGAAATGGCGCTGCCTCAGCCCCATTGGCAACCCATCAGCAAGAAATTAATCGCTACTACCACATGTTCCTACAGATGGCAGCACTGTCACGGAGCCCAGTCCCTGGGAAAAAAACATGGACTAGGCTCCAGAAAAAAAAAAATTGGCAATTAGCATTGTTGAACGCCATTGGACAAGTGGTTATTAATATTGGTTCATCAAACATTTTGTTCACAGCCAATGACCAAGCGTTTTTTGAGATAAATGAAGTACAAATGAAGATTAATTTATAGTTTATTTTCGGTCAAATAGCTTCCGAATTAGTTTAGAAAAATTAAAATAAGTTATTTTCTTTTTTTCTTTTTTTTCCTTTTAAGAAATTAACTTTCCATTAATTTAATTTATTTATTTATCTTTTCTTACACTCTTTAGAAATATGGGAAACCGCAGATGATAAAAATAATATAATAATTGTGTTTAATGTATCTTTCTAAATGAAAATATCAGTTTGTTTTCACGTTTAATCAAAACGGTCTGCAACTTTTGCGGTAATTCGTAATATTGCTCAAATAAATCTTCAAATTTAAAGGAAAAGTTATTGAAAACTTAAGTCTACGTTTAAAAAAAAAAAGAAAAAAGAAATACGGTCACGTGATGTTATCATGTATTTCATGAAATTCTCTCTCAGTGTCTTGTTAATTGTCTGATTTAAACTATGTAAATGAGCTATTGTTGAATTGTCAGAATCAATAATTATACTTCAACAACAAGAGAACAACAACTTGACAACGGTCGAAAATTTACAGCTTCCAATATCCAATGAACAATGGCTAAGAGAAAAAAAAAAAACCACAACCAATCAACAAGTTGTAAGTCAATGAATGTAGAAACCAATCAATACTAGAACAATAAATTCATCTGCTTGTTTCAATTTAGATTACCAAAGATTCAGAGAAACACGATAAATATTCAGCAAAGAAAAGGGCGGGCAATAATTATGAATACGTTATTTACATTGCGAAGCTGATTGAGTCAATACGAAGAAACTTTTATAAAAACTGAATTGGCTTTTATTCCACTAAAGGCTCCTGATAAAGATAGAAGGCTGGGAGACCCCCCCCTAGGGCCTCATTCCTAATCTATTGGGAGATTGATACTTTATTTATTTTTAAAGTTATGAAAACGAAAATATTTATATATTTTTAAGCAAACAAGTAGGCACCAATTGATAAGATAAAAGAATAATAAAATTAACACTCACACGACGTTTCAGGACTCTAAATTACGAGGCCTTTTTCAAGTGGATAGTCTTTTATAAAATAATAAATAATTTATTATTTTTTTACTTCTTTTATCTTATAATTAGTGCATAATTGGTTGCATAAAAATATATTTCTTATCAAGGTATAGTGATATCTTAAGAAAAGATTAATTTTCAATTTCTATTTTTTTTTTTCTGAGAAAAATCAAGTGTGCATTACTTATGTAATTTATCAAAAGCGAATTACCTTTAATGATCAAATCATACCATGCGTTACGTTAACAGATTAACTAAAAGAATTATTATTCAATTGTTTAAGACAATGAAATGTTAATAGAAAAAAGGATAGGAATCAAGTACTGTAGTTAGATTTCAACTGTTTTATGGGAATTTAGAAAACTACCTTCTCAGACTAATTTCTCGGCAACGATTTCAAATACGCATACACCTAACTCCCGAAGAACACGGTACTTGAAGAACACGAGTTTCGAAGAACACGGATATACCTTCCCCCGAACTACACGGTTTGAAACTACACGATTTTCGAGTAATTCTTTTGAAAAAGAATAAAATACATATATAATTTGATATAAAATTACAGTAGTTAGAAATTTAGAGTAATATTCTCATCAATTACGTCAGCGATTAATGAAGTTTTAACCTTTTTAATACTTTTAGTGTTTTAGAATTATATTTTGCCAATTAATTTGACTGAATAATTTATATTTTATATAGTTTTCCAATATTAAGCCAAAATTATTATTCAATTTATTGATTTGAAAGATTTTTAACCAATTGTAACTAGTTATTTTTTTCATTATTTTGATTATTTTTTATTTTCACACTTGAAACGGAATCCCGTTTTTTGTAGTCTAGAACAACACGGTTTCAAAGAACACGGAACCAATTAATCGTGTTCTTCGGGGGTTCCAAGAAGATTCAACCTTCAGAAGTTATTATGGGCAAATATTAGGAGACATATTCACAGACTGAGTGAATAAATCAGCTCTCTTTCTAGACTCAGAAACATAAAAAAAAAAACCCTTCTAACGAGTTTCAAAAATAAAATAAGTATAAATAAATAAGAATTAACAAGTATTTGAATTCATAAAAAGATCCTTGTGAGTTAACGTTAAGCTTCTAATAAAAAGATCTTTTTTCTTTTTTATTTCTTTACGATGTAATGGCCGATGCTTCTCTTCATTTGTAGCCTCTTCTCATACAATTAGCACTAATAGCTGTGAACATCCGTGAAGAACAGTAATTAGGCCTATTTCACATAAGAGCGATTGGGAGGGGGGGGGGGGGGGGCTAACACGGTGACTCGCAGATTTCTGTAAATAGATCTCGTCAGGCCGTGAATTCTGTTTGATTTAACGAATTAATATTAATGAGAAGGGGGAAAAAAAAAGTGAGTGAAAATTATCAAATATCAACAGATTAGAAATCTTTAGTCAAATCAAAAACTTTGGAACGTGAGCAATTTTCCAAAAACTATTTAATACAGTTGCCTAATAAACAAATAAAGTTTCTTATATTTCCATAACTAGTTAATTAGAGACAATAAACGTAATTGTGGAAAACAACTTCTCCCTCACTAGTTTAAGTAAGCGTGGGAATCAAGTTTAGGAGAATTCGTAAACGAATTCACAAATCAACTTTGTTTGTACACATGGAAAACTTAATAACTTTTTATTTATTTATTTACTAAATAAATTAATTAATTAATTATAAACAATAATACAAATAAGAAATTCAGGATTTGCAAAACTATAGGAAAGTAAAATGCTTTCTTTTTACGCTTGAAACAGAAATATAGACCATTTCGAAAGTATAGACCACTTTAATAAATTAATGCTGTTTTTTAATCTATGGTTTCTCTCAATTTTTCTGCTCTATATTATTATGTTTGTATGTTTCAAACCTTGGGTTTCCCCAGCAAAAACAATATGGCGGGTCAAGGACCAAAGCACATACTGCCAAGTGTAAAGATGTGTGCAAGAATGATTACGGATGTGTGCTTGTGTCCATAAATTTCCTAACTATGCGTGTAGTGTTGAGTACCACAGCCTTCTGCAGTTGTGCATAAGTGTTTTTGTGAAGTCCTAGTGTGCTGAGACTGTGGTGCAATGTGTGAGGCACCAGACCAGTGGCAGACAGAACGATGGGTACAACAAGTACTCGGTCCTGCCTCCACTGCTTCTGGAGCTCGTCTGCTAGATCAGTGTATTTACTGATCTTGTCTGCGTGAGTTTTCTGCATGTTCTTGCTGATAGGCACTGCAATATCAATTAGATAGGTCTGTTTGTTGACCTTATCAACAAGTGTGATGTCTGGTCTGTTGTGATGTATGGTTTTGTCTGTGTGAATGGGGCGGTCCCAGTATAGTTTATATTATTATTATTATTATTATTATTATTATTATAAGAAAGGTTGCACACATCCAAGAATATTCATGAGAATAAAGAATTTCTTCATCAAAATCATCAGATAGATAAATTCCATTAATATATCTGAAATATTAAAAAATTAATGTATAATAGGTCAAATTTATAACTTTACAATATTTTTTTCTTATTAAAGCGTAGGAATTTCCAGTATTCTTATTATTTCTCTAAGAATATATCTACTTTTTTAAACACACACACACACACACACACACACAAAATCAATAATTACTTCTATTTTTATAAATCTTTCTAAATCGGATTTTTTTTTTTTTTACTCTTTAAAGGAAAAAAAGAATAATCATTAAACTGAAAAAAAAAGACATTTTTATTATTCTTAAAATCAAAGAAATTTTACTACAGCAATGAAGTCATGTGACATCTGTATCTCTACGAGATATTCAAATTACGAAATCTGACTATATATATATATATATATATATTTTTAATTAAGGAATATACAATTGAAACCAAGACACAGCAATGGCGTTTCCTGATATCAACTGATCGTAGTCATTGACTGCTTCTTTCCCATGGTATCACATGACAACTGGATTGAATCGTGTCATTTCGTCAATCTGTCACTGAGCGGCGCTGAGGGGGAGAACCTCTATTTCATTCGTGTTAATTAACAAGATTCGATAAAGATTACGTCTATTTTAAGGTAATTGTAGCATGAAGTAAACGAATTGTGGAATAAAAATAATTAAAAAAACAAACAATCAAATATTTGAATTAATTTAGGGCGGTTAAAATTAAGTTTTATATAGTATATAAAACTTATATATTTTTGCTAAGTAAAACACTATATCCTTGTATTAAACAACTAATTATTTTTTTTTTTTTTTAGATCCTAAACTTATCGGATTAAATAAAACAATTACATGAAACTTTCTTATATTGCACAAAATTACTCCACGAAATAGCAGATCTTAAATCCAATACATCCGTGGAAATACTGAAAGTTTATAGTTCTACCATAAAAACAATCTTTCTACAGATACACCTCTCTGAGGATTTGATCTGGTGCTTCATACGGAGTTCATAGCATCGCTTCGTTCAATCGCGCGTCTTCAACACGGAATGAGACAATCGCTGTTCGCTCTTCGATCTCCAAAACATAGACGTACCCAGGAATTTTAGAAGGGGTTAGGATAGTTACAATCGTAGTAGTTCAATAAAAAAAAAAAAAAAAAATCATATCCTTTTACGAATGGGGGGGAAGGGGAGGCGGTACAGACAAAACGATAGACTTTCTGACCAAAAGAAAAAAAAACCAGGTACTTAATCCTAGATATCTTCTATTTTAAATCTAGGATGCATTCTATTTCCATTTGTAATGGGGCGGAGGGGGTTTAACCCCCTTACCAACTCATCCATCCATCTGTGGGCTCATGCTCCAGAACCTTTGGACATCCTAGATTATTTAGTTATGAATTTGAAGTTTAAATAAAGATAAATGTGTTAAATAATGATAAATTTAACACAAACTTACAAGCAATAAAAACTAGAAATCTCTAAAACTTCAAAGTTTTAGCACAATAAGCTATCTCACTGTTTTTCCAGTTGTCTTTTCTGAGATATCAGTGCCTGTGATACGTAAATTAAGCTGTGTTAAGTAAGAAGGGGAAGATTCGAAGTCTTGAGATTTCACAGACGAATAATTTGAGGCCAGGGTAAAAGTTTGAAGACTTAGACTCATCCCCTTCATACTTTTTAAAAATCTTAAAAACTACATTCATAAGAAAGAAATTTGCCATATTTCAGGCTTAATTCCAAGTCCTCAGGCTGCGGATGGACAAAACTTTAATAATGATATGAAATGTAATCCACTTTCAGAGCAGTAAATTGATTGTGTTTCTAAGTTTCTAGCTCATTTATAGTTGCGAGGTTTTTGTGATCATCGAAAACTATCAAATAGTCATGTTGGAAAAAAATGGTCCTATCGGGAAACAAATTAGAGGGATATACTTCATAACTTATTACGTTCTATTTAGATTATATAATACTACATCATTTTAACCTTATTCCTTCTATATTCCGGCGATATTTCGCGAAATTAGAGGGATATTTGTAAAAATTGTTTTGAAATAATGTAGGAACATTTGTGCCAAAAATAAAAATTTTTAATTTGGTCATGCAACCATTTTTTTCCCTGGGTAATTCCATATGGAATTAATATCCATATTATTATTCCATACCCATTATTGTCTTGTTTTTGTGTTTTTTCCTCCTTTGTATTGTACAGATTCCCCAATAAAGTCTTTATTTTATTCATTGATTTGTGGCTTTTAAGTCATTTGATTTCTTCAAATCCGAGAAGATCATCGTCTCAGTTCAAAGATTTGTGATCTCTTTTACCCATGGTTTGAACATTCTTACTACTGAGGCTGAATTACTGCTTCAAGATGATTATTTTATAGCTAAACGTTGTCTTTTACATCTGGGCAGCCACTGGATGCTTCAGATAAGACATGTATTTGCTCTTGGTTTTTCATTTCTAAGTGACAGGATGTATTTTAACCTCTATCTTCACTAACTTTCTTATCATTTCACTCTTGGACGACAGTTTCCTCTAATTTTCTTTTCCTCAAGTCTTTACGTTTCTTATTATTAATCATTACCTTCAATATAATGGCGTTGTCTATTGTTTTCATTTCTCTCTTTGTTCTTCATTCGACTGTCATTTCTTCAGTTATTTTATCCAGATATCATGTTGTCTTCACATCACATGAATTTTCAGTTTACCTGTCTGATAGTTATGCTTTGTTTTTGTTCCTTAAGGTTATTCCCAGTGTATTCTATTCCATTTTCTCTTGACTATATTTTCTAGACAATTGAAAAAATCCTTCGCATTTTTAAGGACTGGTGATCAAGTGTAATTATAAGATTTA
>JAFIDM010000007.1:44790025-44814340 GCA_023159025.1 Thereuonema tuberculata
TTAATTTAAATTTGTAATTGTAGGAAATATAAAATAACATATTTTGTTTGGAAATGAAAGTACTGAAATGTGAAAAACTTTTTCCGATTTATTTAATTGACAGGTGAAAAGAGGTTGTACAACTTCTACGCATTTCCAAAGCTGAGTTACTTGAAGACTCATGAATAAACTGCTTCACTTGAACATCTAGGAACTGATCACAAGATCTAGAATCTAAGCTAAGAATAAAGCTCAATAAGTGGTAAAGCTAGGAATATATACACACGCACACATAATCTTTTTTTTGTGGGGGGGGGGGGGGGGATGCGGAAATAATGTGTATGACAAATGTCCGGATTCCATTTAAAACCTACCAAGGATTTACTAAAAAATATCCGTAAAATGCCTACCCAGTTGTAATAGAAACTTATTAATCCAGGAGACATACATAAAAAGAAATTAACACGTTACTAATTTGTAGCAAACGGTTTACACATAATAAAAAATTGTTTCTACTTTAAATAGGTATTTAAACATAATAAAAACATAAGTAAAATACAATAGCACTGTTATTTCCAGACACCATAAACCAATTTTAACCGCAATTAGAAATAAGAGAAACTGGCTAGAATTTTCACACACTACGCATTCGTGGCCAAAAAATTATGAATCAATTATTTACATGAGTGGCTTCCAAAGGGACTTGCAAAGACCGAATTGCTTCCATTCTCTGAGCATGTTCCGAATTCCTTTGGTATCAGTTACTTACACTCTTCCTCAGAACGCTCTAGAACTATGGTTTTTCCGACCACATTGGTACCACTTGTCTTCAGTCGCTAAAAACCTTTTGAAAAAGATACTACTGAGAAGTCGGTATTTCTTTTTATTTTGTTAATCGTGGCTAGATATGCACCCACGATCAGACTTTCTTTCGAATTTTGTCAGATCTTGCTTTCTTCTTGATTTTAGATGAAGAAGTCAACCGAATAGTGATAAGCTATTTAAAAAGATTTATAACATCAAAAAGAAATCCCTAGGACTGGTTGCGTTTATATATATTCTTCTTTCTTGCCGTGGAGTGTTTTATCTTACAAGATTCCTAATTTTTCGGTCAGTGTGTGGAAAAGAAACGAAAATCTTGCAATAAATAAATCTCTCTCCGACCACGTGATCTTAAAATACAAGTCCTTAACAACCCTTATTCATCAGTGTGACAAGAGATAAGCAAAAAGTTGGGAGTTTTTAGTACAAGATGTAGTAACTGTTTGTAACTTCATATTTAACTCATTAGGTTTGTGAGTTGATACTTTCAAGTGAGAAATTTTCATAGACATTGTTTTCTGCGGAGATCAAAATTCAAATTCTCCTTCTGTAAGAATAATCGGTTCGCGAATCCTACTTGGCCTTCGTGAGTCTTAAGTCTCTTGAGACTAACGAAGATTAAAAGAGTTTCAAGGGGAAAGAAAAGGACCTGCAAACTTCCAGGTAAAACTTTCTTCATTTATCACCTTCACAGAAAAGCTGGCAATTAGCCGAAAATGTTTAAGTTTTGCAAAATGGTTAGTGAGAAGTTACTTTGTATAAAAAAGATATTCATATTAAAAAATTACATTAAGTTGGAATTGCCAAAATACAAAATTTCTCTACGGACTCTTGCAAATCTTATGCTTTATCCATCGGAATAATCTACCAAAAATGTTTGCCCTAAGAATATTGGCAATATTGGCAATAGTTTTTACTCGTGATCACTAACTTTAAGATATCGTAAGAAACAATGATGAAGGATCATAAAGATTAAAGAAATAATTTCTAAGTAATTCCAAAAGGTTAAATTCTTTATGAACATCACTGCGTTAATCCGATCTTACCAACATAAGTCATTAGACTCTAACTGATCTAAACTATGAACTCACATTATTTCTCGGATCTGTAAAACTCCGAGATCTCTTCTTCTTCTCAATAAAACAGAACGTTTAGAATACTTTGTTTTAGCTGACTAACACGGAATTTGAAGAACTTTTTTTGTTTGTTTTTTTGTTGTTGTTGTTGTTTTTTTCTTACATAAACATAAAATTAGAGTTTTATTTCTATCTAATTTATAATTTATTAAGTAGAGGATTTACACTCTATTACATCCTTTAAACTTTTAATCCATTGTATACTTATGCTGTTAAAAGGCCAATAACTGCTCTGAGTGATACGCAATAAAAAAAAAGTACTCATGTAAAATAAGGCAACTTTTTAAAAGAAGAATAAAAAAAAGTGTTTTTTTAAAGATGAAAAAAAAAAGATTGAATGCTTCAATGAAAAAAAAGGACAAAATAAAACTGAATACAGTTTAACTATAAAAAGAGAAAGGTGATGAATATGGTAATTTCATTTCTTATACAAGTTATTTCAATTACATAAAGAAAAAAAAGATTCAAGAAGAGAAAAAAAAAACATGAAACGTATTTTTGTATTTTCCAGTTGAAATTCAAGTTTTTAAGAATTTTTCTTTTAGGTCTTCATTGTCGTTCTTTTTCTAGATTTTCATGTCAATAAAAGAAATGAATTTTTTTTTTTTGTTAGAGATGAAGTGACTTGAATGCGGGTGGGGGTCCGAGAGAAACCCCAGAGAATCCACGAGAGTCAGAAACCCAGCTAAGGGACCGTGAGAATGAAAACCCTTTTCTTCATCATCTTCCCACGCAATTTGGCCTCACCTGGGCTGTGTTCCCTTGCGGTTGGAGTGCATTTCACCCGTCGCCAAAAAATGGTTCTACTGCTGAGTCACAAAATACAGACGGTGGAGAAACCAAGGCCTTGAAATAGATATATAAAAAAACAAAACAATAAAAGGTATTTCACCATATTTCAAAGATTAAAAAAGGCTCTGGTGATATTTTATATTCCTGAGTATACAATGACTCGTTTTTAAGTTTAATCTCAAATAAGAAGAAAAGTATCAACTATCTTCAGTTAAATATCAATGATAAAAGACGTAATCTTTTTATGAAAATTATTTTCTTTCCTGTTTCCTTCTCTTAATTTCCATCAGAAATGCTCTGAGACAAAATGAGAACAGAATCTGATGTTTTCTACTAAGTTTTGCAAAGAAAACAGAAATGGTTAGACGTTGAATGAACATTAAAAATTCCTAATGATAAACACCAGTGACATTTAGAATTCTCAGGATTCGAAGGCATTTTCGTTTAAAGTAAGAAGAAACAAACAAAAAAAATCAAATAAATTCAGAAAAACCCAAATAAACAGTCCCTTGAGGTTTTCTCAACAGTTGAAAACACGCTGTCAGTTTTTGGAATACAGTCGGACCTCTATTTAACGAACCTCTATTTTGTGAATTTCTCTATTTTGCGAACTTTTCTTTGGAACCAAGAACATTTCGCTAATTTCTTCGTAAAATAACCTCCAAATAGCGAAGTGCATTTTCTATTTAACGAACTTTTTCGAGGATAAAGCTGAGGGAAAACGAAGAAATTAACGATGATGTGCTGATTGATGATTATCTTTCACTTGATTTTGAAGTTGAGACCTCGGAAACACTCACTGAATCGGATATTTGGGACAGTGTGAAAAATAAAAACAATACAGCAATGAATTGCGATGAAGATCATGATGAAGAAATCAAAAAACCTTCGTATGATGAAATGCTAAAATCATTTGAAACAATCCGACGCGGATTACAATTTGAAGAAAATACGCCTGAAGGATTTTTTGGTGCATTGCAAAGATGCGAGACATACTATGAGCGAAAACACTTTTTAAAAAAAAAAAAAAATCAGACAAAAATACCAGATTAGTAAAATTTAAGTACGCATGTGATAATTTATGCCTTATGTCATTAAAATTATTACTTTTTTAATAATATTTATTGTTTAAGTATTTTAAATCTGTTTTATGTAGTTTAAAGTAATTTTAAAAAGTGAATCTCTATTTAACGAATTTTCTATATAACGAACTTTTTTTCGGGATTTAGCGACTTCGTTAAATAGAGGTCCGACTGTATATTATTCAATATTGTTGTAACGCAATAAAGATCTCTGTATTAATTTCATTTTGTTCGAAAGCTTCAACATTATATTACAAAGTGCATTGGACAAAACCCAATGGCAAAGAATGAATTTTATGACAAAATTATATTAAACTAATTTTGAGACTCCGAGACGGAATTTTAAATTTGTGCCATGTTCTTTTCCATTATTTATTTATTTATTTATTTTTTTAACATTCAATTTCTTAATTTATAAAAGATTTCAATTGATAATTGCGTTATACTAAAAACACTGACAATTAACTGCGAAACAAATTACAAGAAAAAAAAATTAGAAACTAGTTTAAGATTTATATTGCGATAAAACAAATTTTACAAAAATCTTTTTGAATTTCTAGATTTCTCGTTTTCTTTATTTGAATAAGTTTCCCGTTTGTACTTGTCTTTTTGGAAGGAACCATCAACGCAGCATCTACTCACAATATTAGCATTAACACTGAAGAAATGTGAGACCAACAATGAAGGGGAAAAAGCAACGAATCATCAATTGATTTCTTTAATTTACTAAGGAGGATTTCAAATGTCTAAAATACTTCAGAAATACAACAAAATGCAAAATGAATAACTAAGGGTCTGGCTTCTTTTGAACGTTTACTTCTTAAGTCTCATTTCATTTTCAAGTAAATACACTGAAGCTCGGTTATAACGCGATCTTTCGGATCCAAGATCTCGAAGATCGCGAAATAACCGAACTTTTATTACTTCGCGACGTCAAATGTCATATATCGCACCCTATTATCGCCCAAAAGATTCCAAATCGATTTAAAATGGCCATTTTGCGATTACCTACATCATTCAGAACTATGTGAGAGAGTTTTATATTTATAAATACATAAATCATTACCTTTTCAACACTTTGATGGGTTACATTAGCCCAAATCAACTTGGCGCCGCCATCTTGGCATCTTGTACAAACGACGAGTCCCGTGGATCGAAACTAGATATTCATACGCCTATTAGATTACATGGGCCCCTTTACTGGTTGTCATTGGTAGAAAAATAGATCTCTATATTCATTTTGGTTAAACGAAAAAGTCCGCGATTCTGGTATTTTTTTAAAAATATATTGTATTTGACGCATTTTCGTGACATTAGGGTGGGTATAGAGTCTCAATTACTGTAAATAATAAGGAAACAAGCATATTAATTTACACCTTTGATTTGATTTTAGGCGAAAAAACGGTAAATTTTGCAATTTTACAATTATACACCTTTTCCAAAATAGAAGGGGTCCAAGACCAAATCGCGTTATATCCGAATTCGCGATGTAAATAACCGCGTTATAACCGAACTTCAGTGTACTTCGTAGATTATTCTGCTTCGAATTTTGCGGATTTTATTTCTTCTAATATTTTTATCCTTTCTGAATTTTAGAGCATATTTTGATAAAATGCCCTTATACAGAATACAACCAGAACACAACTTAAAGCTTATTGTCAAATAAAGGGTTCTAATTTTGGTTTAAAATATTATCGAATCTACTGGTTCTCAACAGATACTCCAACTGTAGGGTTAGTTTCTTTGGCTGTAGCTGTTGGATGAAAAACATTTTCTGATCACATTAAATACCTGTAATTTTTTTTTGGTAATAAGTGAATCTATATTTATGAGGTAATATTTAAGATTTTACGTTATAAAAATCTGAGCCTTTTAATAACATTATATACCCTTTAAAAAAATAAAAAAATAAAAGTCTAACGAAGAAAAGAGTAAATAAACACGGGATAAAATAAAAAGAAAGAATTGAGCCTTTGCTGATTCACTTGAAAAATGTTGAGAATTATGAGCCTCGTGATTATATTCATTCTGTAGATTCTAATCAGGGAATGGACTAGTGGAATGTACAGAGGAATGTTCAAAAAAACAAGCTCTTCCTGCACGCAACAGTTAATTTGAGAAGGTGAAGTTTTGTATTTTATTATTCATAGGTTTATATATATATAAATCTAATATACAAAACTTGAAGCCGATGCCTCTTCAAGTTTCGTAATGCAAAGATTTCAATCAATCATTTGCAATTTTGAATTCAGAAAGCATATAAATATTTGTAGTTGTACATATATATATGTAGTTGGTGTGCCAACTTTTCTATTATCCATATGATAAGAGGGAAAAACGCAAAAGAAAAAAAACAAAACATTAAAAACAATGTATACAGCATACTTTCGATATCTCGAAAATCTTGATATGTCGAAAAATTATTTTTCCCCTTAATATTACATATTCATCTAATGTTAATTTTAATTCTTATGTCGAAGAGTTTTCACTCAAAACCTTGTTATGTCGAATATTTTTCGAAGTATAAAATGAATTTTTCCGGAAAAATCGCCGTTCAGTTGTGTCGAAGCAAATAGAGGTATTTTTAAGAACTTCCAGCAATGTAAGTTCATTGTATTTTACTAATTCTTTTCAATTTAATGTAATTATTTTCAATTACCTTTAAAAATTCAAATTATCATTGCTGTATTTAGACTTATTGTTAACTATCATTACGTATTTATACTTAATCTCATTTATCAAGACTCTAATTTTTAGAATATCAGTCCGTACCTTGTGTTTTTACGTGAATTTTTACGTTTTGGTTAAGATCTTTTTATCTCGAAAACTCGCTATCTCGATTTTATTTTAACGCCCCTTCGACTTCCAGATATCGAGAGTATACTGTAGTTAAAAAAAAACAAAAAAAACCGTTTTTTGTAGGCCACTAACTGAAGAAAACTGTATCCTATAATAAGAGAATTCGGATTTGATTGCAAATCATTTTATTCCTATCAATGTAGCTTTAGGCCTATGATTTACTCTGTGTATACTCTGTGTATACAATGCAGATAAACAGTGATCTTCATTATAAGAATGCAAACTGTCTTTTAAAGCTTTAGTTAAAGACAAACAATTAAGGACTCAAAAGACATGCATTTCTATTTAAAACTATTTATAAATATTTTTCATTTCACTTTTTTATTTTTTTATTCCTTCAATGGGTACAAATGGCGATTATAAAACCTATCATGCATTTGATAAGTGAATAAAAAGTTTGGACTTCAAGGAAATTAAAGAGAAAAGCAGACTAGAAAAGATTCGTCGTGAATTGATTGGGGTCAAAAACTACTTCAAGGTTGTTTTTTTCTCCTGAGTAATAATAACTCGGAGAAAAATTAATCCATGGATATTTCAGAAATGTAATATTTTGAGAAGATCAATCTGAGAAGTTTCCAAATCAATGATTGTTTAAACAGAGTAAGAAGGAAAACCTTTTGGATTAAGTCTTCTTCAAATTCCATTCCATTTTATTATTCATTGCTAAAGACATCGGCAATTTAATAGGGAAATGGATTTACATTGTTTTACTGAAGAAAAGGAATTAAAAGTTCAATGACTATAAATTCGTTTATAATTCTAAATATTTATTTTTGTTGCTAATTTAAAGGCAACCTAAAATGATTCTATTGTCAGTAACCACATTTAAGTTTTCCAAGGCTCTACATGAAGCCTCTTTATGAAAAGAAGGGAACGATTTAGGGCCCCTCAACAGTTTGGGGCTCTATGCAACCACTTCTACCTCGCAGTTAATTCGCCTCGAATGTAATAAATATACTAAGATGATGTTAATTATCCTGTGTTAGCTTTATTTTTTCGTTGTTGTGTGATTACTTGTTGTACATTTTATACCAGAATAAAGAAAAGTATTTTTCGAATACGTTTTACAACTTTTTAGCATAATTACAACGTGAACGTTCTGGCAATTATTGCAAATGCTTTTTGTGTCCTTCTGCCAAAGGTAGTCCTTCAATTCCAATGCTATTATTATTACAGAGGCAGAAGGTGGGAAAAGACGGAGACACCTTCCCACACAGGCGACCACCTCAACGCCGGCCCAAGTCAAATTTTGTCCGATTAACATCTCCAAGGTTAAGACGTCAAAGTCAAACAACAATAACAACAGCAACTGCTATCCTATCCACCCTCACCTCAAATAACAAAAAAACATAGAAAAAAAAAAGAAAAAGAAAAAAAAAAACTGAACACGTGAAAAAGTCAACAGATGCCGACCACAAAACACCAAACATAATCAAAGGCGGATACGGTCTGATGGACGCACAGTAATTCACCAACACTGATAACATTTCTCTCCGGAAATGGGTTCAGAAAAGATATCTGGAATTCAACTGGAAAAAAGAAAAAGAAAATAGATATGCATTCCATTCATAACAATCATTAGAACAACCCATTGTTATCAGCCGCCATTTTTTGGAGGTGTTAGAAAAAAAAAGGGTAGGTTTAAATGAAGAAAAAGATTTACATTCTCATAGTTCTTTTCTTTCCAAAACTTGAATTATAACAGTGGAATCTCAGCAATAATCACTCAAAAAGTTATTAGCAGTTTTCATTCTTTATTCAAAACTTAATACCCGATATCCATTAAAAGGTAACGATAAAAGCATATTTTTATTTTATTAAAGAACTACCAAACGATATTCTTTAGATCTGAACTGTACTAAAACTTAATACCAAATTTCATTTTATACATATTCCTTTGTTATACGTAAATATTACAAAATTAAAACTGAGGTTTAAAAATATTAAGAATGGGGATTTCTGTTTTTGTGAAAACATTTTCAATTTTATCTTCAAATAAAAGATTTTCATCAAGTGACTGTTTTATTCGATGAAATGTTTTCGGAAAACAAACAAACAAACAGAGTAACAGACACTTATCTTTTGTTTTTCCTTAGTGTGGGTGTCTTCTAATATTTGCATCTCATTCTAGACTGTCATGTGACACTCAAAATTGGAAATGCTAGAATTAGTCCATTTCTACCCAACAATCAATGCCTGCTATGTTTTATAATTAGTTCTTATCATTGTTATTTTTTTTTTCTTCTTTTTCTTCCATTTATATCTTTCATTCTTCGTCTACAATTCCAAACTTTGTTCCTTATGAGCTGTGGATTCTATTAAACACGTACAATAATAATGTTTCCGTTTCGATGTCTATTTGATTGGTTGGTCTGTTTGTGAAATAATGTCTTAGTAAATCTTCTAACGAATAATTGAAGAAACTAATTCATTACGATTCTCAACACAGACGTAAATCCACTCCCTCATGAGTTAATCCTGGCTTTGAGAGAAAGATTTAAAGCTGTTCAGGTGAAGTGAAGTCACGACGCGTTTGTCACGGAAAAAGCATCTTATTTAAAAACCTAGATTTCAAAATACGCCAAGGAAGAACAACAACTCATTTCATCAAAATAATCGTAAAATAAAAATGAACAACAACAACAAAATATATTCTATATATATTAATGTAACGTCGTTTTTCAGAAAAGTGATAAAATACCATAAGGAACAACTCGTTTGATAATGAATAAATAAAATCTTCAAAGACGTCATATTTATAATAAATGAAAAACAAAAATCTTCAATTTAGACAAGAAATTTAACGTGCGTTAGAAACATTTTACAGTAAAATAAAACAAAGAACACATATAACTAAAGAAATCACAAATTCTCTGAGCTATTTTTTGTTATTGTGCTGGGAATCGGAGACAGTACTGTTTCGAGGCTTATTGGCCTCTCATCAGTCCAATCCGTCCAGCCTATCTAGCTCAGAGAAATTTTGAAAAATCTTCAACATTTCAGTTTTCTAATCGAAAACGTTCTCAGGAACATAAATGATATAAAAGGAAGAAACAAAATGTATCCCTTCTTAATACCGAACAACCAAAATTTGAACAAACAATCATAAAAATTTCAAATAATAATAACAATAACTAAAGTGAACGCTAGAAATATTGCACAATAATAACTACAATATAATATGTTAACTATTGTTGCACCATAATGTGTTACTATACACTTCAACTGTTAATCTTCAATTTAGCTTTTAAATTCTTGTTACTATCCATAAATTTCTTAAAAAGCCCAAAAGAAATTTCATTGACTTTTAATGCTTTTTTCTTTGTTAAAGCAATCACACCAATTAATACAACAAGACTCTATCAAGAATCTTTCATCTTCATTATGAGACTTACAAATAATATTCACAATAGGATCAGGATTATAATTAAACTTTAATGTACGATAATTAAAGTTGTTACAATGGCAAATTTTCGAAATCTTTACGGCAACTTCTTCATCAAATCATAAATTTAAAATAAAACTAGTAAAAACAGAAAAGAAAGCACAAGAATACATAACAAATAGGACACAGCATTAACGAGAAATACAATCACAATAACTGTAAAGGAAAATAAAATAACAAATAATTTAGCTAAATATTAAAAATTAACACAACGTTGTGTATTTAAATGAAGGATTTATATCTTTCTTGCCAAAGATATAAAGATATTATCAATAGAAAAACCTTGATTCCTATTGTAGCAATCTAAAATCACATAAATGCACAGAGCTTTTATAATTTTCCTCTTTTTATCATCTTTTCTAAATAAAGAATTTGAACTTCCTCTACAGGATTCTGACAAAATGTCAAACAATGTTCCACCAATTCAGATCTATCACAATCATTTCGTCTTAAAAACATTCTCTGTGTTCAGAATGGCGTTCAGAAATATATCAGGACATCTCCCAGATAGATGAAAGACAGTCTTTCATTGAACTAATACACAACGTTGTATTAATTTGTAATATTTAGTTCTATTCTTGTAATAATTTCAATTGTTATTTTATTTTTCTTTACAATTATTGTTATTGTATTTCTCATTAACGCTGATGTGTCCTATTTCTTGTGTATTCTTATGTTTTTTTTCTGTTTTGGTAGTTTTATTTTAAATTTTTGGCTTGATAAAGAAGTCGCCGAAATGACTTCGAAAATTTGCTTTTGTACCATTACATTCTTTGGTGAAGTTATTTAAAAAATAAATAAGATAAAAATTAAACTACGATCTTATCTATCAATTAAACGAGTTCAATCAACTCAAGTCATTACAAAAATCTAATATTTTTTTGAATTTCAGTCTGAACCACCCAGGGTTTAAATGTATTAATATAAAAAACGTATTTTAATCTATAAATGGATTAGAAACACTGGAATCCATCGAAGGAGTCGATAAATTAGAAAAAAAGGATTTCAGATGAAATGTTTCTTAATTACGAATGAACAAAGTATATAAGATATTATAAAGTTATCTTGTGACTACATTAGCAACTGTCAGAGGACATAACATATATCTACTTTTCACCGAAGGAATATTGATGAATGTCTTATTTGCTTTTTCTCTGTTATATTGTATGATGTTTTGTATGTTGTATAACTGATATTAGAATCAAGTGATTCATTTCATAAACATCTGAAACGGTGAGAAGCATTTTTTACATCTACTCTGCATATAAACTATTTCTTAATAATACGCTAACTATCTCTACTGTTAACTTTTCTTTGTAAATAATCATTTCAGGTAAATAAACGGAAGATTTCGAAGACAACACTGAAGAACAAACTGGAGTTTCACTCGAGTACGAATAGAAATTCTTAGATAAAGTTTTCTTGAATATTATTTGTTATTTAAATTTCAATAAGTAAATTTAATGTAATCCTTCGTAATAATCTCAAATTAAAATTTAACGTGTGTAAAAATAACAATAAGACAAAAGTCGCCGACACACAAATGAATGGTTAAAAATATGTGTATAAATAATTTTTAACCATTCCTTTGTGTTATCTTATTCATAATAATCCTGTTGGAGTTGTTTCACGTGGTCCATAGTCGGCCAAAATCGAAAGAAGAAGAAAAAGAAGAATCCTGTTGGAATCATAGGTGGTTTTGTTTCGTTTTAAATCAACAATGTGTTATTTTAAAATTTCAAATTTCCCACTTGGCAGCGCCTTCAAATTTTGCATTTAAGGTATTTTGAAGCAAATTTGTTTAAAAATTAGTTACTTCCAAGGTAATTAAATCATGAATAAGTTAAATATCTCTAACGTAATTTGTACATAATCGAAAAGGAAGCGAAAATAAAATTTTCCCAATCACCGAAATGACAGAAATTAAGAATTCATTATCAATTTATTGTATTTAATTACAAAACTAATAATCAATACTTAAGCTCAGTTTGATTATTTGCTGTGTAGTTGGCTAAAACTGCAACTGAAATATCGTGAAAACTCTGGAAAACAACAACCATTATCTTGTACAATTTGAAACTATTCCTAATGGCTGGTGTAGTAGAAATTTCAACTTAACAGCAAAAATGTATTAACTATTTCTGTTCGTTGTTTTGTCTTACGCTGCTAGCTCAAAACAATTCAGGTGCTACATTATATTCAAAGGCAGTGGAATTTATTCTTTGCTGACATCTTCATAGAAATAATGATTGAATTTTACTTCATTGAGTTTACTGTTCTTAATAACCATATTATAAAATACAATGGTTTAATAGAACGTAAAACTAAACATCGATAGACATCCTTTACAAATCCTTTTGGACGTTCTTCGATTTCTCTTAACTAATTTCTATCGGAATCTGACAAGTTAAACTATTAATTACAGATGATTCGAAAACCTCCCAAAGTAAAACGCTCCGTAGTTTATGATGAGCACAGAAGCTAGCGATGGAGGGAGGGAGGAAGGGCACTGGGGGTCATTACGGGATGGTGGGAGGCCACCCAGGAGATCGTGCGTCCGACCAGGATGCCCCACTCACGACAGCCCCTCCTTCTTTTCATGGAAATCCAGTCGTTAATGAGGTGTAATCCACCTGCCTAATCCAAACCCAATTTACACCTAAGGCTTAAAAAAACAATAAACCATCATCAAATCAATGGAATGAAATCAAAGCTAAGTTACGAAAGAAAAAAAATAATAATCACTTTTTATTTTATTTTGTTTGTTAGCTTTTAATTTCATCAACACTGATTGTTTAATAAAAAAATTAAAAAATGAAGCTTTACAAAAAAGAATTGAATATATTGAAAACTCAATTTATCTCTTCTGATACCAAATAGACTAAACTCAGTAAATTTAGTTTTTCCTTTAAAGGCAATCAAAAAAATGGATTTCTAATTATAAGATTTATAAGTGTTTCCAAGAGTTAAATAAACAAAACTACAGCATTATGGAATTTAAATATTTGCTTTTTTTTCAATAAATAGTTTAAAAATCAGTTTAACGAGTGTTGTATTTTAAGATTTTCTATTTCTAAAAAGCAATAATAAAAACACATCATATCTTATTAAAAACTGTATTTAAAACATTTAAAAATGGTTAATATTAAAAATTACATTGTCGTCGAGAGCTTTCGGATCCTTTTATCCCTTTTCAATCTTAAAATCTAATCATTTTTTTAATTTTCACTCATTTTAAGATTGAAAAAGGATCTCTGCATAAAAGATCCGAAAACTCTCGACGACAATGTAATGTATTGCAGCTATTTTTGAAGTTTTTAAATACAATTTTTAATAAGATATGGTGTGCTTTTATTATTGCTTTTTAGAAATAGTAATAAGAATTGGCTTCTAGCAATCACAAGACGCTAAGCTATGGGGTTGTTTTTTTTTTTCTTTCCTATCACTAGGAACAAGTGCAGCGTCTTTTTCATCTTTTCGAATCTCATCCCTAACAAATTACTGCGGAAATTCTGTGAATTCAATCGTTGGCTTTTGTTAACTAACAGATGATTGGAGAATGGATTAAATCCTCGATCCAGACACCGCTTATTTTTTTAGGCTTTTCTTTTTAAATCTTTATTCATTTCCATCTTTTTTTCTTGTCTTTTAATTCGCTGAAAGAAGGTTCTACAAATTTACGAATTGTTTATCTATAGTGTTGTAAGAAACAATATTATTCTCTTCTATTCAGTTCAAACAAACGACCAACCAAATGATCCACTTTTTTTGCTGTCATGGTAATCAACTTTTTTGCTTCCGAATTCATATAAGGTGTACAGCAGCGTTTCTGCAACTGTGGCTCGCGATCACCTAATATAATATAATATACAGTAAACTCCAGATTATCCGCGGAATTGGGTGACGCGGCAACCACGGATAAGCGAATCCGCGGATAATTCGAAATAGGACGAAAATCAACACAAAAATGCTTTTAACATGTTTTATTTACATTAAAGTGGCAGTACATATAATATAATCAATTATTTTATTTTATTATATTTTATTTTCTTACTTTTTAACAAAAAAAACCCGGTTAATTTGTCTTTGTTTTTTCGTGTCGAAAACCCCCTACTTGGACGTCGCTAAATGTGCCTCTTTTATTGTTTACCTTATTCTAGTTTTAAAATTTTTTTTATTAATTCCGTAATTTATTGTACAGTAAAAAAAAAATGGAAACAGGAGAGGTCCGCGGATAAGCCACCCGCGGGTAATCGGGAGTTTACTGTATATTAAGAAATATACAAAACAAACTATAACAGGTTTTTTTATTAAGGATTATCCGAATTAAACCAAATTATACAAATGATTTGCGAATCAATGAATCAAGTAATAGTTTTTTTTTTTTCATGTTCGACGAAAGCCCGAACTTTAAGAACACTTGACTGGTCCCTACTATCGTAAAATAACAAAACCCAAATATGATTTAAACTTAAAACCTGTAGATCCCAATGATGTGCATTTTCTATGACCTTTCTTGAGATTTTCTAAGAAGAGGTATCTCTAATAAAATCTAATCTTCGTTTTTAATAAAATGAGGAGAGATTAAGTGAATTAAATTTGTCAAAATAAAGCAGAAGTGAAATTCAAAATGAATAAAGTAAAAATACGAGAGTGAACAATGATGCACAGTGAGAATGACAGTTATTTTTAAAAACGAATAAAAACGTCGAAAAGGAAATTGTATGTTCCAAAACGAAATAGTCATTTAAAAAAAAAAAAAGTAATTTCCAACATGAATAAATATAACTATGAAAGGCATAATATAAAATAGAGAATAGAATAATAATGAGAATGAAACAGGGAATTCTTTAAACGAACTATTTATTGTAATAGAGAAATATTTGACAGTGTATGAAGTTCCGACCAATAAAATATTTATGTTGTTGTGGTATTTGCATGATCCTTCTTCTTCGACAGGAAGTAAAAAAAAACTGCACTAGTGTTAAAAACCACGTTAGTTTTTTTTTAAAAAACGGACAATTTTTTTTAAAATTTGTAAAGAGAACATACATGTAAAAATACTACAAACTTTGATTTTTATGTTTATATATAGATATTCATTGGGCATTTGATTATCAACAGGAGGTTTTTTGATTATTTGCATCTTTAGCTCTATATTATTGAGATCTTGATTATTATAACTCAGAAGCCAATCAGTGTAAGTCATTTTTTTTTTAATTGAAATTTTTTCTGTAAGTCATAGTCTAATGTTTATACTTCCGATTGACAAAGTGCCCAAATCACTCCTCCAAGTGTATAGTTATGATTGTTATCTTTCAATAAAAAATTTATTCTTCAAATTTACAAACGTTGTTATTTTTTGGTACGTAATTTTAAATAAACCTATTTCATATTTTGGTTTATTGACTTACACTGATTGGCTTCTGAGCACTCCATATGTTCTATAATTTTAGTAAATAATTTTGTTGTGAATATCATTGCCTAAATGTATTTTTTTTTTTTAACACTAACATAGTTTTAACACTAATGCAGTTTTTTTACTTCCCATCGAAGAAGAAGGATCATGCAAATACCACAACAACAAAAATATTTTATTGGTTGGAACTTCATACACTGTCAAATATTTCTCTAATACAATAAACAGTTCATTTGAAGAATTCCCTATTTCCATTCTCAATATTATTTTATTCTCTATTTTATATTATGCCTTTCATAGTTATGTTTGTTCATTTTGGAAATTACTTTTTTTTTAAAAAAAATAATTATTTTGAGACATACAATTTCCTTTTCGACATTTTTATTCGTTTTTAAAAATAACTGTCATTCTCACCATTCAATTCGCTTTCTCTCTCTCTCTCTCGTATTTTTACTTCATTCATTTTGAATTTCATTTTTGCATTTTGACAAATTTAATTCACTTAATCTCTCCTCCCCCAATTCAACCAGATTTGCCTAAGTACTCTCTACTATCCTGCGGAAAATATAGGCTGCCTTCGAACCTGGATACACCACCCCTTCCCCCTGATTTCATCCCTTCACATATTGTGATGAAAGTAACTGCTAAACCGCTTTAGTTAGAAACACGAAATTTCACATAAGTGTTTTTGTCAAAAACGAAAAATGATATTTGACCGAATTTTCGATATTCGGGCCCTGAGGAGTCCGAATAGCGGGAGGGGACAAACGTTTTTGAAGACTTTACGAATCTCCGAAACTCTTCAAGAATAGAAGAATAGAAAGGCGTGGGAAGTTATATTCTCCAATCTCCATATTAATTTCATATCTAGGGATCTCCCAAAATACGAATGTACCTATCATGTGATTTTTTTTTACCAACTAGGAAAGTTTCGAAGTGATCTCACATAATTTCAATTTCTTTCTAATCCAGGACGTCTGGATTTTTTTTTTTTTTTGTAACCCATACGGAGAACGGGGATTTCAGCTAGTTTAACATAAACAATTAAAAGATATTTGATTACAATCATTCACATCTAAAGTTGTATTTTATGATAGTTAACGTAGAAAGTAACTGTAAGATGAATAAATTATTATACTTTTCATTAATGAAAGAGCACACTCAAGTTATATACAAAATACGTTTAAATGTCAGTTTTGAATTTGGTTTGTAATATTCATTCCTTATCAAGAAAATTAATTAATAAAAGCATAAAACTTATAAATATTGTAAGTTTTCTTTTTCTTATTATTTGTTTGTGGCTCTTAAGAAGTAAACAATCTGACTAATGTCATTCAACTCCTGCTGGCCTGTTTTACTCCATTGGTTTGATGAGCGAAGGTCCATCACAAACTAATAAATGACGGCTACATTAGACCCAATAACTGTCAGAACGGGTTGCGAAGTTCCAACAAAAAAAAAAACCTGATCCCAGTGAAGTGATCGCTTCTTTCCTCAGGCAGTGGATCAGTTAATCGCTTGCTATTTAATTAGCTTCAACATGGTCAACCAACATCGATGACAAACGGAATTTTTCCTGTTTCGTTCGGATTTTAAATTATAAGGTGGTCCAATGACTCTTTTGTCGAAGATAAAACACTGAATTTTAAAATAAATAAATAAATAAATAAATAAATAAATAAAGTTACAAGTAAATCACATTCCAAAGATTTCAGTCATTAACGAATAAAATACAGAAATTTATAAGCCGGCGTGGTCTAGTGGATTAAAGTAAAAAAAATGAATGATGGCCGCCCTGTTTTTGTGAGATCTGCGCATGTATCATCGATTAGTCTGGTCAGGCACTTCCGTCTGATTGTAAGACGGACGCCGCCATTGTGCGAATCGCTTGTTACTTTGCAAAAGAACATTGTATTTATAAATAATATATATTTATTTATTTATATAAATACTTATTATTAGCAACTGGTATTGAAATAACGCTAAATAGTCGAGAGAAGTTTTAATTTGGCGTTATCAACATGTCTTTCTCTGTGAAAACAGACTATGTCATCCATTGTGACAGGAAAACATAATTGATCAGCTACCGGAAGGGCTGCGCAGTTCAAACTTCCGCCGGTCATCATTCATTGGGAGGACAATAGACGGCGGTCTTCCATGAGGCCGATACGTCGGCACCTGGGTTCGAATCCCAGTGTAGGCTTAACTGTTTACTTTCTTTCATGTGTTTGTCTTCTTCTTCTCTTTCTCTTCCGCCGTCTATGGCATAGAAGAATTGTGAAAATTTAAAATGGAAACAAAAAAAAAATCCCTTCACCATTTCTGACCTTTGTAAGGTTACTGCGATAAATCTAGAAGGATGAAAGCACACAAGGGGTGTGCCCACGGCCCTACGCCCAATAAAAAAATATAGAAACTTATAAAGAAAACTTTCAAATCTTCCATTGGAGAGAAATACTGAAGTTGATCGAATGAGGAAACTACCGTTCGTTCAACTGCTCTTCAATCACAAAATAGCTCTTTTTCACTTGACGATGAAAAATAAAATGTTCACATAAAATAAAATGTTTCAAATATTATTCACTTAAAGATTACATTGCGGGCGAGGGAATAGTTTATTTTCATTAAATTGAATGGATACAGATGATAATAATTAAATTTTAAAATAAAATAAAACACATACACACACTCTTGGGTCTGTAAGCTTCTAATTAATTGAATTTTTTAAAAATGTTTTGATTTTTGTTCATCATTTCTTTCTGAAAGAGTTGAAATTTCAAGATATTTGACGATGAGCGATTTGAATTTATGTTAATCTAAAACCCAACGAAATTTACTCACGTTGACATTCACTTCAGCAAATAATAAGTTAAGAATTTTTCAGATAGAATATAATATAGAATAAAATACAATATTAAAACACATGTCATGATGTGCAAGATACCCATTATCTTTTTTTTATACTTTGAGTAATTTGTATATTAAAACGTTAACTTTTTCCTATCAATAGATCAGTGGTTTGCTGTCCTTTGCTAGAAAATCATTTTTAACCGAATTTCAGCAGGAAAGGAAAACTTTAAATGTGAGGAAATTCTTGTGATAACTTTAGAATAAGTGACACCATTTGTTTTCTTTATCTTTTACCTTTCGACCAATTTACTACAGATGCAAATGAGGTTCAATTAGCCTCAAACTTAATAGTGTTACGTACACTATGTTATGTTTTGTAATGAATATGGGTGGCAGAGAAGCCAAGCACTGCGACCGGAGGTCTATTATACAATCCCACGGAAATATGGACAGATGGAGAGAAAGTATGGTGGGAGAAGTACAGGGGGAACGGGAGAACCCCGAGAAAACTTGCCCAGAGCGGATCATCCACCATCACGAAACCCAGTTATGTATACTAACTACTATATTACTTTATTTATAATAACAGAGGTATATACTGTTCGTTTTGAAATGCGAGACCCACGACAACACAGACGATTCTACTCCGCAAAGGGGGTGATACGCTGAGATGGACACTTTCCTAAGACCTGTTTTTCTTTTAGTACCAGTACCTGTAAAAAGGTATTTTATTTCTGCAATAGTACTTATTCTTTCCATAATTCTTTCCCGAAAAGCGCAAACAGAACCCAGCTACTAGTAAACTAACACTATAAAAAGTAAACATCCCATCTTCCTCGCCCCTATTTGGAAGAAATCGCAGGAGACCTGACGCATGCGCAAAAGCGCTGAAGGCTCTCCTAAACGAAAACGGACTGTACACAACCTCTGTTTTTGTAAATAAAGAAAGATAATAGTTAGTGTACATAACACTATTAAGTGTTATGTAATTTGTGTTAAGCTTTGAATTTCCAGAGCCAAAAACCAATCTCACTTCGGTCCGCCTGTGCTGAGGACCAATCAAGTGAGACATGATTCCAAAAACAGTCTTAATCCCACGATGCTACATAATCCCTTGACCTTTTGAACCACGCATCAATAGTTTGACAGAAATTTGAAATTAAGTAAAAATTCGAGTTTTTAAAATCCTTAAACTTTTGACTGAAATATTAAAATTGAAGACACGGTGAGTATAATAATAACCAGAATAGAATAATAATAAGTGATCTACTTCGTTTTGAAAATGAATAAACGAAGTGGGTACCAAGTTAATTCAAGAACTAGTTTGCTGACGTCAAAACTGTAATAATTACTTTTACTGAATTTAAATGAAAAACAAAAATTAATTATTGAAATCAAAAAAACGAAACAAGGGCAGCACAATGAATAATAAAAATGCCTTTCTGGTTAACTTATGAGAAAGAATCGGGAACGGCCGTTTTGTCCTGCAAGGGACTCATCAGCCCGATCCGCCCTCCCCGATAAAAGAACCCAGACAGGCAAGAATTTTTTTATTCATTGTGCTGCCCTTGTTTCGTTTTTTGATTTCAATTATACCTTGTGCACGTTAATTTTTCTTCAAAAATTAATTACAATTTAGTTTTGTTTTGAAGAAAAAAGAGGAAGAATATAATTTTGCCAATGTTTAAACGAGCGAGTGTTTTTACAAAAACACTGGGAAATGTTTTCGTTTTGTCTTTATTAGATTTTGATGCAAAGAAAACTGACATCCGGGTAAAATGAATGTTTTCCACAACATTGACTCAGGAAATGACTCGAACGACGTCTAATCGATTCCAGAGCTTAAACACAATGATTTAGGTCTATGAAAGGGACGAGGGGTTGCCTAGGGATAATCCTGCTCTAAATAGCCTCAACCAATCAGCCTTCGGTGTTAGTTCAGGCGGACACGGATCAAAGAGACCGGCCTCCACTAAACGGACTCACAGCAAACACTCCGAAAAGTAATACTACACGACAACATTCCTTTGAACTAACATGAAGGAATTCAGTTCAAGAGGCTCTTAAAGTACAACGTTACAGGGCCATGGAATTTAAAGTTTACATTCACAGTGTGAACTATTCGTTTTGAAGATAAATTATTAAGCTTTTTGTCTTTCAATCCTTGAGTTTTATGAAGCCTGATTTTTGGCTTCTTAATGACTATCTTTTTATATTACGATTAAGGGGCTGTTCAAGTATTACGTAAGAATATTGTTAGTCATTAGACCCCCCCCCCTCCTTGTGCTTATGTAAGATTTGCCAAATCATTAACAGTAAACACCACTGAGCAATAAATTAAAACAGCCAAAATTACATAATATTCACTCCTGAATTAAAATTTAACAAATTAAATGTAAAATGAAATACCGAGGAAAAGGCAAGGTACGGTGGACAATCTTGGAGATTACTTTGAGGGGTGTTAGCAATGTGCATTGAGCATTCCTGTGTTCCTTTTTCACCCTTGGCTACACTGCATTGCCTTATTAAACGATGATTTCCAAATACGTATTTTCCACTTGCTCCCACGACGTTCCTTCACTGATCCAGACCATTTTAGTGGTGCCAATCGGAAGCATATCCAACAAGCTTTCAAACGTATATTATGGAATTGCAGTGATGCCGCATGTTTGGGAGGTAAAAAAAAAAGTTGCCATGACTTCCATAAAGGCCCACGCATTAAGGTCTAATGTATTTACGGCCCTAATTAATTCCTCAAAACTCTTTCAGTTTCCTACCAAAGAACGCATGTATTTTACTGTGATGGAATTCCATCAGTCTGTGAGTCTTTGGTATTTAGTCGTAAATTGTTACTTTTTATTTTCTACTAAACAATAAAAAAAAAAAAAAAAATCGAAAATAAAGAATATTCTCTATTCTTTTTCTTTGATCATTTGTTACTGATTAATAGAGAATAATTTTCCCCTAAAGTTCAATGCTCATCCAATGAGATTGGAAAAAAAAAATACTATCTTGTTTTTCTTGAAGATAAAGAAAATACAAGAAATTTCGAGATTGAAGATAAGCTGTGGATAAAATAGACAAAAAGGATTTCTGCAGGGTTTTTTGTTTTGTTTTTAATGCAAATTTCCTTAATGTAGATGGTTAATATTCAAATTGTATTAATTGATCTTTCTTCGTAATTTTTCATTATTTACTGTTTATTTATCTATTTAATGATTTACATTTTTTTTACAGTAATAGGTGACTTCAAGACAGAAATTTATTATTTTTAATTCATTACTTTATTAAACGAAGAAAAAAGCTTATGTCATCAACATTAAAAACATAATAAAAGATTAAAACAAAGGACCAGACACACAAAAATTAAGAAAATTATATAATATCTCGTAAAATAGCTTCATTACATGTTACGAGGTTTCATTCTAATCTCCTCTTCGGATGATACAATAAAAGGAAAAACATAATATGAATTACAAATATCTTGAAATAGTAAAAAGAATAGTAATAATAACCAAGTATAGTACACTTAGTTATTATAGTATATTTGGTTATTATTACTATTCTTTTTACTATTTCAAGATATTTATAATTCATATTACGCCTAAATTTTTCCTTTTATTCTATCATCTGAAGAGGAGGTTACAGTGAAACCTCGTAACATGTAATGAAGCTATTTTATTACATAATTTTCTTAAATAATTTTTGTGTGTCTTGTCCTTTGTTTTAATCTTTTATCACACAATAAGGACATGAATTACATAATCACAGACTAATAATCATAAAAAAAAATACTCTTTTTCAAACGAAAGACTTTTAAAGAAAAAAAAAATGAAGAAGGAAGAAATAAAATCTGTAAAAATACTTTATTTCTCAAAATATAAATCAAGGGCTGCACAATGAATAAACTTTATAGCTAATGAATTTCTGATTAAAAATGTGAGGACCAATTTAATGTGGTTCAATAAATCTTCGCAGTTACTGTTATCTCAAAGGATTTTTTTTTCTTAAATCTAAGCTGAAGGAAAATTCTTTTTTCTTTCATCCTCTGAGTCTCTTGTGAACCTCCATAAGGTTATTGAAAATCTTTTTGTAAAGGAACTGATGTAAACTTAAAGATGAGTTTCAGCAAAATAAAAATTTTGTTTTTATTGAATAGTTTCGAATCAAGTGTCTGCATTTGAATCATCAATGTCTTATACTAAATTTTACAACATTTTATGCGAAAATGAATTAATGAGTTCTTCTTAGTTAATTATTATTTAATCTAATAAATATATATATATAAAAAACACCCATTATTAGAGCTTAGAAAACTGGTTAGATGAGAAAAAAGATTTCAGGTATCTTTGAGAAGAAAGAAAGAATAAACATGCTAGTGACAGCGATTAGTAAACCAATCACAATGCTTCGGAACGGCTTCTGATACGTACAAAACAATATAATTATATTGCTTTAATTTCCTTATTATTATAAATGTGATTGTTGCGAATGCAAAAGACGCAATTGTTGTGATTGTTGTGATTGTTGCTAATGATAATTCGATGATATTTTAATGATACAAAGCGGGATTGTAAGGCTTCTGATACAAGTATCAGAAGCTTAAAAAGAACAAAAAAATTATAGAATACTGAGTAAGTTAAATATAATATATTACACAGTAATTTACATTTGGCATTTGTTAACGATTCTTTATTCCTACACATTACAGAAAAATGATATTTTATAAGAAGATAAGAGAAGTGATATTTTTGTGAGTTGTATTTCTAAGTTTTTAACTTTAAAACCAAGAGACCGTGAAATCTCAAAAGTTCCTTCGGGAACCACCTAGAGATGTTTCTTTAAATTTTGTTTTGGTTTTAAAGATATAACAAAACGTAATGATTGGCGATTAAGAAAGCGATCACGAGATCATAGCTATGTTGTAATTTCCTGCAAACCAACTATTTTAACTATTTTAATTCCGCTCTGTTCTTTTTCATAATATTCCCAGACTGAAGAGAATGGTAGAAAGAGGCTTCGTTTTTTTTAAACCTACTTGAAAACAACGGAAAAAAATTTCGATTATCAAAAATTTCTTTTAAAAAAAAAACGGAAATTAAAAAAACAAAAAAAAAACTTTTTAAATTATTACAAATTTATTTAAAACTCGGAACTAGCAATTCAATAATAATAATAAGTGCAAAAGAATAAAATTCTTATTTTTTAATGACGTTGATTCCTGGATAACACTGGATAATCTTTATGTTTTATAACTGCCGATTGTCAAATCCCACGAACTGACTGAGTATATCAATCTAATTAATGTCCCTTTCACTTTTCTTGGGTCGTGGAGTTTAGTTACTATATTTCCACGGGGTTTTGAAATAAGTTATAAAAATATATGTTTGTTTGTTTAACTAAAAATTTTGAGTTACCAAAGAATCACCCAACAAGGCTAAATCGAACGGAAATGTGACCGTTTTTTTCCTATTATTCTTTTTTTATCGTCCCTATCTCTTTTGTTCCATTCTATTCTCTGCCACATATTTGAGTGCAGTGTCAGGAAATAGGTTAATTCTTGGCTAGCATCTTATCTTCAGTGTTCTTCTGTAATCGAATTAAACATAGGCAAATGGCACACGTCAAAACCCATTGCCAGATTCAACAGACCAACCGTGAATGACGGAGACAAGGAAAGAAGAGGAGGATGATGATGAAGGCAAGGAGGGGGGGAGACTGCCCCCGTACGTGAATGTCTTCCGAAATGAAGGAGGGAGGGGGGAGGCAAAATAACCTATCACGTGAACTTTTTCGGCGTTGGAAAGGAAGTGGGCGTTATCTAGAGCTCATCTAGGCCTCCCCAGGTAACCCTAATCGACTAGTTTACATTGTGTTAATGACTGCTTTTAACAACTGATGAAATAATAACTGATCCCCCACAGCAACAAC
>JAFIDM010000007.1:44834340-44951150 GCA_023159025.1 Thereuonema tuberculata
ACATATGTTCAAGCTAACATTTTCTCATTTTTTTTTATGTCGAACTGCAGTTCACCTTTTAATGTAAGAAATACAATGTGACTCATTTATTCAATATTTCCTTAAATTCATGAAATAATTAACCACCCTTCTGACGAAGCACTTGTGACACGTAACGGAGGTATACATATCTTCACTATTGTTTAAAAATTTAATAGAAATAAAATGAAAGAACAAAGAATACCAATGTTCATATCTTCCTTCGTTTGTATTGCTGTTTATATCCACTGAAAGAAGAACTTTGAATATTTCTTAAGTAAATAATTGCCTTGTACGTAAAAAGATACGTTTTCTGTGGAATGACCCATATAGCATTAAAAACTAAAACTTTATTCATTTAGCAAATCAATATCGAGATCGGAGAATATACGACTTCCCAGCCCGTTGTATAGCTTCTCCGTTTAACTCAGGTGTATTGCGGGTTGGCGCCAAACACCTGGGGTTGTCAAAAAAAGCATGTTAACCTGTCACAGGCGTGACATCTATATAAAAATTCGAATGCAATGTTGTCAAAATTTCAAAGCAATCGGTGATGAACTTTCGGAGATTTATGATTTTGAACAAACGAACATTTACATTTTTATGCCACGTTGACGTTCCTTCATTAGAACAGCACTTATGTGCAATAGAATCACAAAAATATTTGTCAGTTGAAGCCATTTGAAGCCATTTCCTTTCCAACCTCTAAAAAATTTTGTTATTAAAAAAAAAATTATTGAGCTGTTAGAAAACACTTCTCTAATCTCTCTTTAAGAACTAAAAATTCTTATAAAGTATATTTTATTTTCCCATGAATTTCTCATTTAGTTCTTACTAAAGTTTATTTATATCTTAATTACTTTACTTTCTATTTATTTCTATTTCTTTTTTCATTTGTATTGTTTAGATTATTACTAAAGTTTTAGTTTTATTTGTCTTCTGGTTTCGATCTAATTCGTACGACCAGTGAAAATAAATTCATTACATAATTTAAAAAAAGGTGACAGTAGTTACCTTTATATTTTGGTAATTGAATATCCACGAGCTGTAATCCACTGAAAACAGTTCTAAACTTTGAAATGGAATAATATAGTATTTACGTCGTTCCACAAGGTAGCGATTTCCTGCAATTACATTCTTGCTTAAAAAGATTTTACGACGATTTCAAGAAAAGTATTGTGTGAAAACATGGTAGAACACTTTCAAATCATTAATTTCAATTAAGAAATACTTGTTATTTGTTTTATTCTTATTATTATCACAGCTTTTTGAGAATGACCATTTGATGAATCACAGTTGCTGTTTTTCGAAAACGACACAGAAGTCAGGAACACTGAGATATAAATTAGTGTTAAATTGTTTCAAGATGTTGAAAAGATCTACCGGCGATAGCTTTGAAGTTCCATTCAGAAGATGGGATTGTGGTTACACCCCCCACTGGCCTTGTTTGTGTCCAATTTACGAAGGAGCGGTGCGAGGAAGGAAAACGACCTAGGTTTCCTCTTACTTTTATGATCATTACCCTTTTTAAGATGCCTTAAATGCTTGTCGCAAACGATGATAGGTCCCTGGATGACCCCTACAAGCTTTACCACCCTCTGGTGAACAGAGATGGCCCCCTCCAGTGACAGAAAGATGGATTCTCCATAATAGTTTGATTATCCCTAACAACGATGGGCGTTCTACCCCTTCCCCCACTTTACACCCAAGATTGCCCTCTTTTCTCGGCTCCTTAAGGGGGTTTTGGGTTTCGGTTCCGAAACAAAAAAGGACAAAGTGTGCCGACACTTGAAGAACATGAAAACATCCGATGGCTACTGTTTTACAACGTATTTTCAATGAAAACCATTGTAGCAAAGCATCTACTGACACCAGATGATTCATGGCTGTCATATACAAGAGCATCTTTTTATGTTGCGCATCTCCTACAAAGAAAATAGCCGCTAAAACCAATTCAAAAGAATTTGTCTACTGATATGTCACACATTTCCAACTTGGAACTTTTCTTAACAATTTTAATGCTTATTCGCCTGAAGAATCTTCTGAGAACAAAGTAAAGCCAATGAAACATGTTTGCATGAACAAGGAAACAATTTACAATCATAGAACTGTGGTGGCGAGAGAGCTGTAGCCCATCTGAATAAAACAAGTCTACATTTTTATTTTTTTTTACTTTTATTAATATATTTTGATTGGAAAGACTCAAATAAAATTTATACCTTTTTAAAAATTCCTGGGCATAATGTGATCGAAAACGGACAAACATTACATCTACATACAAAAACAATGCAATAATTTGCGTCGTCAAGTTAACTAAAAATTTATCTTCAAAAATTTTTCATTAGCATTACGAACAATTTTTCAAGCCTCGAGAAGTAAAACCAAGAATAAATATAAGAACGTACGTATGTATGTAAAATATAAGAAAAAACTTAAATGACAGAATATCTGCGAAACACGATTAAACAGTTTTCTAAATTTATAAACAAAGTTATTAAAATTTTTGTTTTTTCCTTGTTTTTTTTATAGATCAAGGAATATACTGGGAAAGAAAAAGCAATTTATAAGAAGAACTATGGCTACCTCGTCTCCAAAAATTAATAACACAAAAAATGTAAAATGAGGATAACTAAACAACATTAAATACTGTTAGCTGATTATAATGAGCAATAAGGGAGACACTGAATTCAAAGTAATATTTCAATTGCGGGATAATGATTTCATATTTATAATTTTAAGAATATGAAGGATGATACATTTTTGAGTCATTATTGCAATTAAAAGATCATGGTTTATCAGATTCCTATCCACTGCAGATTTTGTTTTTTTTAATTGCAATTTTTCTTAATTTGAATGTTAGAATTTTCTTTTTAAGAACTATACTAAAAAAATTTAAATTCTCTTATCCAATGCAGGATTAGAACAGGAATAAAAAAGAAAAACCAGAAAAAAAAAATTTTGATTGCTTCGAAAACTTGAACTTGATTCGCCGACAACATAATTTTTTTAAGAATTATCTAAGGCCTATGAATCAACAAAAATAATGACTCTTATTAAAGTTATTAATTGTTATTAGTGGATTTTAATCTTCAGAGTAACTATTCAAATAATAATAAGTAATTCAAATTCGAAAAGTCTAATTACAGGTCTTGAAAAGTAAAAAGCCTTAGAACAAAAAAAAGTCACATAAAACAATGGTGGGCTCATTTCAATATCACTTTCATAATAAATTTAATATCACATTACGATCCTTAGATATTGTTTTGGCTGTCAGTGGATGTAGGAAAAAGCTCAAACCGGAACCACTAAATTGTACGTCGCTACAAACAATTACATACGATAGTAGATGTGTTGCTGTTCATATTAATAACGAATGACAATGGTTATAAAATATACATATATAAAAATGATTTAATGTCGGCTTCTAAATCATAATTTGGTTTTTACTTTTCAAATATCAACTTAATAATATTAATTAATTGATCACACGTCGACAAAGAGATAAAGAAAAAGATAAGCCTTGTTCTTTATCTATGCAATTTTATATTCAATTGAACTTCAATGTCGTACTTTTAAATCCATTTAGGTTTTTACCATTAAAATGTGAAGGGAAAATAAAAGTTAGCAATGGTCGAATGAACACGGCTTCAAAGGGATAAAAAAAATCATTCATATAAATCATGAATTGTTTATCTTCTCTTTAAATGATTTTTATATTAGAATTTTAACTTGCTTCAATTTTTAATGTCAACTTTTTATAAATAGTGGTTTACTTAAATATTAATAATCTAAAAAATGAAAAGGAGAAATTTAAGTGGTTTATTTAAATTAAATTTCACCTTTTCATTTTTAGAAATATTGTTCTATAAAAAAACGAACAGAATTGTCGAAGGATATTTTAAATATGGTCTGCTTCTTCTAACACTGTCTAATATGCAAAAAAAAAAAAAAGGTTGTAACGATAATAACAAAAAAAAGATAAAAGAATGCAATAGGAATTGAAATAAAAATTCTGCCCGTCTGACTGTCTGTGATAACTCGAAAACTAAATATCCTAGGCTGCTGATATAGGTTTAAAGACAGATTTTGATTACTATTTAAGTCGACCATCAGCTAGGATCTAAAACCAAGCGGATTTTCAGAAGTTGGCTCACCAATTATATCTAACTTAATTTGTAACCACAGATGCTTTCATTTATTTTCTATATTTAAGTCGATTAACTTTAAAACGCACTTAGTTTTGAAAAACTGGCATTTGAATGATTTAGAAAAGCATCTTAATTTTAATATTCTATCTTTGTTATTCACAGCAGAAGAAGCCGGATGTTGGTTATGTTAAAATATTTCAGAAGTTCAGTTTTATAGTGAAAACAAAATTTCAATAAATAAATTTTTAAACAAAAAAATTAAACACTAGTGGACACAAATTGTTTTCGCACATCATCAAGGGGAATCCTGGACAGCTGTTTCGTCCTTACTAGGAATCCTCAGCAGGATTTATCCATGATGATAGGCTCAGATGGTGCGAAACATTATGGATACCCACTTCCGCTCCCGGCAGTTGCATGAAGCAACAGCAAGGGTAAAACTGCTGAGGATTCCTAAAAAGGATGAAACAGCTGTCCAGGATTCCTGTTGGTGATGGCTCAGACTGTTCGAAAGCATCATTTTTTGTTTGAATTTTATATCTTAAAAGGCGTTAACGTTTCAAACAATAAATCAGTAAAATCTAATTTTAAAACATAAACAAATAAATATTTACTACAAAAAACTGCAACAAAAGTGATATTTAACTTTGTTGGATTTGGAAATTTAAAATCATCTCTACTCTTTTTTTTGTCAGGGAAGGAAAATGACAAAAATTTAAATGCAAATATTAAATGTTAAGTTTTTTTTATTAAAATTTACTTAAGATTTCTGTAGACCATTAAAATTAGATTGTTAACAATGTATCTTTCGTTGTATTAGATCATAACTAAACGAAATAAAGTACACTGTGTTAGGTACCCCTGCTGTACGCATGAATGTCTGGACCCGTCGTGACTCACAACACCTCTTCAAGCCGGTGGGGGCAGTGACCATGGTGTGGGGGTTGTTTTCCTGGCAAACGTTGGGTCCATTGATACCTCTGGAGGCATGTAAGGATGCTAGAACGTACCTAAACATCATAGCTGACCAAGTGCAACCGTACATGTTAACAGTTTATCCTCATGCAATTGGCTACTTTCAGCAGGATAATGCGCCGGTGCACAAAGACCGCGTCACTGTGGGATGGTTTGAGGAACATGACGATGACTTTTCCTTGCTGCAGTGGCCTGCTCAGTCCCAGGATCTCAGCCCGATTGAAAATTTGTGGGATGAGCTGGAACGGGCTGTTCGCTGCAGGCCTACACCTCCATCAAATCTTCAGGAACTGCGTGACAGACTCATGTCTGCATGATACACAATACGTCAACAACGTTTTCAGCATCTTGTGGAATCCACGCCTCAACGAATTCAAGCTTTTTTGAGGACTAAAGGAGGCCCAATAAAGTGGCCGGACAGTGTATACCTACATGAGTGATACCTACTGCTCCACAGGGACTGTAAGTGATGATTACTCAGCAGATGGTTTGTTGCACTTTCTTTCCGAGTTCTAAAAATGCATTACATTTTTACATTATTAATCCTACATTAAAATTTAAGTCAATCTCAGTTGTTACTTCAAAAAACAGATTCTACTTGATTATGTTTTCATTCATTATTGTAATTCTATATTTGTCTGAATTTTTTTTTTATTATCGTATATGTAAATTTCTGAGAATTAATATCTGAGCCATTTATTCTCAGTTTTATATTCTTTGAGATGGATTTATTTTCGTAAACTGGTTTTTTGATTTGTTTGGTTGTTTTTTTTTTTGTCTTTTTTTTGTAACTTGATTTGCTCCCCATTGTTGATCTTACTTTTTTTTAATCATTTACAGAGAAGAAAGATCAACATTGTCTTTTGGAATTTACAAGAAACAAATGAGTTCTTTTCAGTTGAAAAATTAACACTAATTCTCTCTTGAATCATCAGCATCTGTTAGTCAGATGTAAAAAAAAAAACAGAGACAATTTTCATTGGTTCCTTAAGTAAATGGAATCTGAAAAGTAACGATACAGTGTTTAAAAAAAAAGCTATGAAAAATACGGTAGCGATGGATTATTGTGCATTAGGTCATTCCATTTCCACCCTCTTTTTTCCCATTTTTTCCCCTCATTCCCATGGTAAGGTTATCCCTCTGCTGGGGTCTCTAATGACCTCCCAGGCTGTTCATCTTCGTTTCTTTGCTTCCTTCTTCTTTGCTGACTTTCTTTTTTTTTTTCCCGCCTAAAAACTAACACCAGCTGCTTCCATTAATAGTCACAATCTCCGGTCGTCACCGGTTCCTTGTTTACAAATATTGGAGCTTAAGAGGTTCTACAATACATAGTGTTTACTTCTCACTTTCTCGATGGTTCCACGGGATTTAAGATACGGTGATAGCCTTGCACTGAAACTCTACCACACAATAAAACGATATCTACTGAAACGTAAACCCTCAATTTCCTATTGCTTTAAAGAAGGTTTGCAAAATACGAAAACAGAAAACTTTTGGCTACTAACCTTGCATTCGTTTGTTAAAACCAATCCCAGAATTCTCAGTTGTTTTCCTCCCCCAATAAAAAGAAGTTCGTGTATGATCCCCAGAATGTAAATAGCAGAGGACAACTAATTCAGCATCTATTCAGAAACACATGATCAAACTGTGGACTCCGTTTGTAGACGTTATGTTATGTTATGTAGTGAATGTGGGTGGCAGAGAAGCCAAGCACTGCGACCGGAGGTCTATTGTACTATCCCACGGAAATAACGACAGAGGGAGAGAAAGACTGAGAAAGTATGGTGGGAGAAGTGCAGGGGAAACGGGAGAACCCCGAGAAAACCTGCCCAGCTCGGATCGTCCACCATCACGAAACCGACATGAGAACTGAACTAGACGTATTATAGTTTGGGTTTAATATGTGTTTTTTTTTTCATTCGTCTAATGAAGAAGATTCAAAATCTTGAATCTCTCTCTATCTATCGCTTTACACAATATACAAATTTTAATTTCAATATGTTTACTGATTCCTCCACATACTTCAAAACTAAAAGTATTAGATTTCATCAGATGTAACATTTCTTCAATGTTCTGAAATAGTGAAGTTACTATCAAAGTCGTTGGTTCTAATCTTGCAATTTTTCATTTTCAACTTTTTCTAGTCGCCATTTGTTTCTTTCAGTCGAGGGAATATTCTCGAATACTGTTAATTATTCCGCAACTGATAGCCAGTGACATTCCGTCCTTCAATTATGCGCATTTTAATGATTCGTCAAAAGAAACACGAAGAGGCGCCACCTGGCGAAGCAATTAGGAACATTTTTATTGGAATACAAAAAATGGAAATGGGAGAGAGAGAGAGAGAAAGAGACTGCTTGTCTTAAGACAATGGACATCAACGTAGGTCAAGAATTTTTTTTCTTTCTTTCTCCGATCTCTGTATGTAATTAGCTGAAGACAATTTGTCCGTCCATCCTAGTAACCAGATTGAATTGACAGGCATTCAAGGAGAAGAGCAAAAAAACTAAGGAGATTCATTTTCTTATAAACTACAAAACGATTTTGTGGGTTCGGTAGCCAAGCTGCAAAGCGCTTAATTGCACCTGGAGGACCTCGGTTCAATCCCCGACGGAGGTCGGAGATTTTTTTTTTCCTACGTTGAATTCTACCCGAGACGAGTCCTAGGGTCCACCCAGCCCTCTGAAGAATGGGAACCGGAATTCTTTCACGGGGGTTAAACGCAGGCCAGGAAATACCGGATGTCTTACTATCTCTCGATCCCAAGGCCCACGTATGTCTCTAGTGGCTACTTTAACAAAACGATTTTGATTTCCGTAGTTTGAAAGAAATATGTTTTCCGTTAAGTTCAGATGGAAAAAAAAACAAAACAAAAAAAAAAGCCCTACTTATTGACTGACCTTATCTTTCTGTTATAAATTCATATATTTGTAAAATTCATCTTTTTTACGGATTTTGCTCTCCTGAGTTTGTATAGATTTTGTTTATAGTATCTTATAATATCAATAACTCTATCAATCAGCTTTTGATAAGCGTACTTGTAATTTTTTTTTTTTCCTCTGGCCCTTCCTTATCGTGTCATCCATTTTCCTTCCTTCTCTTTTCCAGTATCATCGCAAATAAACAACCTTTCAAACAACACCAACCCATAATCCATCAACCCACCCTCACTAGGAAGGGTTGTTCATCAGAGAATATTGATTGCAGTTCCTATCTAACCCTTCACTTCATACATTTTCAAAGAACCTCTAATTTTTTTTTTTTTTTTTTTTGACATCTTCTTTCATGAGAAACTATCAACAGTGGAGGATATTTTTACTTTGCAAAACTTAACTTTCCTGTTACTTATTTTGGTTATTAAAATTCTTTTACAATTTTAGTAATTAACTTTCTTATTATATTTTATAAAAACGTTATTCTGTCTGACATTCTGTCATAAGACTTTCAGTTTTTCCAATTTTGTGACCAAACTAAAAGAGATATATTGGTCATGCAAGTGGATAAAATGTAGATCTTTTTAAGACAAACAAAATGTTACAAAAATCTTTCGAAAAAATGTTTTGGTTTCCAAGATGTCGCCTTTTAAAGGGTCAAATTTTGACTTTTTCTAAATTTAAATGAAAAGTATAAAAGTTGGAAGAGAAAATTAGTCTATATTGAGAAAATGTTGTTTTTGAAAGTTCTATCGAACGACATATCAGTCATTCACAGACGTTTACGCGTTTGCAAGATACATGCAAAAAAGAGTGTGGCGCAACCCCAGGTGTATTGCGTCAACCCGCATTACACCTGAGTTAAGCGGAGAAGGCCACAACGGGTTGGGAAGTCGTGTATTCTCCGACGATCTCGATATTAATTTGCCAAATAAGTAAAGTTTTTTTTTTTAAATGCTAGACTATATATGCAAGGGTTCCGGAGCGAAGCGCCGGCACACGGCTAGTTACTTATTTAGAAAACTTGTTTTGGTTACTTAATAATTTAGAAACCATGGCGGTATTTCAATTTCTAAAATTTCTTTCTTCTTCAGTAGATCTTAATCTTAATTCTCAAACACGAACAATTTTTTTTTTTTCCCGCAATAAATTATAAAATTAAAAGAAAGACAACGAAGTCGTTTTAAAGAAAAATAAAATAAAAATCATCAATTGTCTTCACGCAGTAACAGAAAACTAATACAACTACAGCCCTCTCGCGTGTTTGTTTAACTAGTTAATTTGAGTCAATTAAATTTAAATGGTTGCCACATTATAGTTAATTAAAGGACTTCCTTTTTCTTTTCTTCACTTTTATTTCTTTCCCAGAGAAGGTCTTCCTCTGTAAACAAGAATCATTTAAAAAAAACATTCTTTGATGGATTTATTTGTTTTGAAAAAACTTCAAGGAAAAAGATTGGCTGATGTTTCTTTTATCATTTTTTACTTTCTCTTTTTTTTTCATCTTTTCTTCTACAACAACGAAATGAATTCATTTGTTATTTAATATTTACTTTAATGACGTCTTACTAACTCTTAACTGTTGTAAGAGTTTTTACCTACGCTTGCTGGGAAGACAAAATCAAAATTTTACTTGTACAATTTAAAGAAACATTTGCTGACATCTTGTTTGTTTTTGTTTTTACAAAAGTGAAATAATCCATCATCAATATACTCAGCCCCTATTGAGTCTTTCTCTGCTCAAATTTAAGCCTCCATGGTCTCTATTATGAGTCTTTTGTCTTCCATTCTTTCAATTCTAATATTTCCTATTAAAAGTATTAATCCATTTAAATGTTGGTTTAATAAAAGTCCTTCCTTCCGATTTTCTTTGATATTCTATCTTGTTCCGTTTATTCCGTATATCCTATCCATTCCAGACGTCGAACTTTCATGTGTGTGATTATGTCTTTATACACCTGACAGGAGTTCTTTATTTATCCTCCTGTAAAACTCCCAAATATTCTTTTCAGCAGTTCTTCAGAAGAAGTTGATTCTTCTGCATCTCTATGCTTTATATCTATAAGAGAGCACTGTGTGAGAATCATGATTTCGTAAATTATAACTTTTATCTTCTGCTGAACAAACTCTGACTTATATGACTTCTTTTAAAGCAAAATAAATTTTAGTTGCAGCTAGGATACGCTTCATTATTTGAGAAATTAGCTTTTATGACAATTGCAAAGCTTTCAAAAAAAATAAATTAGTTGCAGCATTATTTCTGGACGTCCTGCATTGGCATCAGCTGATTACAGAACAGAAACAATGGCTAAGACTCTATTCCAGCAGGTACCTAAGGCCTTTGAACTTTTATCAAATTTGATATGATACGTTTTATTATTTCAGTTAATTCCTCGAGGTCTTCTGTCAATGTAATCCCCAAGTATTTAAATTCTTTCACTTTCTCAAAGGTTTCTTGTCCAAAGTTGTATGTTTCCTTTTTCCTGTATCATTTTTCTGGGTCTTTTCTTGATTCGCATTAAGTCCTACTTCAACAGCTGAGTTTTCCATCGTTAATACGTTCTTGGTTTCTGTCTTAGATCTTCCCATGATATTACTAAGTAAAATATTTACACTCTGAATATCACCCATGAATAAGGTATTTTGTAAGCTGTGATTTGAGACTATTTTGTTAGTAGATTTAGATTGCTAACTGATACATTTTAAACTGATACAGGCATGTACATTTTGATTCTGTTTTATTTTTCCTCATTCTTATTACTATCTTCTTCCTTTAATATGAATTTTGAAAAACCTTCATTGAACATTTTGTACAAGAATATTCGCAATACAGAGGGAATATCACATATGGGGGAGAAAAAAATCATATTTTAAATGTTGCCTTAAAAAAAACGACCAAATTTCTAATTTTTTTGACAAATCCCTTTGACCATGTGCTGGGCAACATATCAAGAGACAATTTCTTTTTTACCAAGAAACATCGGTGTAGGCGTCTGAATTCACAACAAAACAAATACTTAAAACTGTTATTAGCATTTTTACAAGCATAAGTGGAGAAAATCATCAAAAAAGTATTATTTGATTGCAAAGACTTTTACCAATTCTTTTCTTGTCACTGGGGAATCTCAGTTTCTTTCGACTTGTGATTCTTCAACGAACAATATAATTAAACAAAGAATAAAAGGATTTTTTTGTCTGACAATAATTGAGTCCATAGCAATTTCTTAAGGGCATTCTAGACAATCTTTACCCTACTGCTCCTAAGGTAAAAGATTTAATAAATTGGAGGGACTGGCGCCAGGGTGTATCTTTATTTTTTTTTTAAAAGGGGATAACTTGATTATTATGACAAGGAGGGGGCTTTACCCAAACGAATAAACTCAGCAGCTATTTTACCGGTCCCGAAAAATTATTTGCTTATGTAACTTTGAAATGATAACTTTCTTAAACTAAAAAATTTTTAAGGTAATAATTACAGGAATCAGAAGGGAAAAAATTACCAAAGCCAACAACAAAAAGACACCGACTGAATCTGAGCCTCGAATTTCATTTCAATTCAAGGTCACGGGGAAGGTTTGGGGATCCTTTCTTCTGCTTTTATTGTTCTTCCAAATGGACTTCAGTGAATGAGATTAAGATTTTCAATGATAGAATCGTGAATATTTAAGGATCGTTTCAAAGGCGACCATTGCGTAACAATGTAAATCCAATCCACCTGTGATAATCTATCCGTAACGATTGGATCAAATTATTTGTACAGATATTCCTTGTAGTAATTTTACATAGACATTAGAGAAAACAAAAATTATTTAGTTACTTATAAATCTAATATTGTCAGGAATTTAGAATTAATCTTAAGAAATTTTAAAAGGATAAAATTAAATGGCAAAAGTTTAATTAAAAAAAATCAGAATTAGTAAAAAAAAATTAATTAATTCTAATTGTAATTATCTCAATATAATACAATACCTATACAATAAGAAAATAAGAAAATTATTTTATTTTATCAAATTTTGAGATATTTCTGGTGTGAAGCGCAAAAGGTAACTCTTTTCTTTAGGCGTCCAAATAATTTAGATTTCAAGTATTTCTTTTTCAATGAAGATTGTGTTAGAAAATTAAATTCGCTGATCAAAGCTCTACAATCCTTTACGTTCTACAAAGGAAACAGAAAACGAGGAAGCAACATAAGCCCCTACTTAACTTCTTCAATGTAAACAATGCGAGACCCAAATGTAAACAATGTTTAATATTTTTGAAACCATCAGTGGATTAAAGTTCCCGAGCCTTGTAAAAAGAAGTATTTCCTAAATTACAGCGCCCGAATATGTCAAATCAAGATGGAATTTCTCTAATTGCATTTCTTTTGACCTAGAGCGACAAAAAACTACTGAGACATTAAAAGATTTCATAAATCGATAAAGTTCTAGAACCCCTGCCCTAACAAGTGAACAACGCCACACCCATTGGTTTCTAAAACATTAAATTGCTGCATTGGGAAGGGGGGCTATTAGTAAATTCGCTGGTGATTTGTTTTGTTTTTTTCTTCTAATTTTACTACCTGAACTTGTGGCTTTTAACTTAGTCCACTGTTAAGATAAATTTATAAATTTGAATGAAGTTTATAAATTATTTCTAGATTTACATGTCTACAAATATTATTTAACATTTACTATATAGATCCATTTTTTATCTGAGGGATTTCCTGAGATTATCTCGATATTTCGGCCCTGTGCCTCGGGCCTTCTTCGGGAGATGTATATATCAATTACATCAAGGTGAGCGCAAATCTAACAACAACCAAACTATATTTAACATTTATTTATTTCATGATTAAATTAAATTAAGCAAAGAATTATGTTAATTCAGCTTAAAAGCCTTTAAAAAATGATAGGAAATTTTCCATTTTTTTTATATTGAATGAATGAGTTTCAAGAGGATAATTAGGACTTACAAGAAACAAAACACATTTTCCGCACTTTCTCTTTTTTTTTTCCCTCCCTTTCCGTTGTACTCTTCCATTCTGTTCATGCTTTTCGCCTGTAAGAAGCGTGACATAAAAGATTTGACAAAAGCTACAAGCACTAACAAAAGATATTGAAGGAAGAAGGCTCCACTTCCTGATAGAAATATTCGAACGCGGACAAAAGCAGCGACGTGAGAAAAGAAAACGAAAAAGGCTTATTCCAACCATCAACTAACTAACAATGGATGGCGAACATTCACCTCACAAACAGTTACAACAAAATACTTTAGAGAGAACTAAGCAATAACCTACAGAAATTGGTAGCGAATCCCATCAGGCTGTAAAGAAAAATTTTCATTCCGTTCAGTTTTTCACTGCGATTATGTTACTACGAAGTCAAGACCATTTGGCGCCAGTGCTGTTGCAATAATGGCAAAACCAGATGGTGGAAGATGTCGCAAATAAGATTATTTGTCTTTTGCGTGGGAAGTCATCAAACGCTGAGAGCATTCGACTGTTTATAGTAAACGAATAGTATTTTTCTCTAAACAATATAAACATCCCAAAGGCAGTGATGAAGATTAAAGAAAATGTTGCTTCCATGTTTCGAATATTCTTTTTATAATAATATTTTTTACAATAACTTTTGACGTTACAGAAACGAAAGTTTTAAATTCTGTTTTTATAACAGAGCAATAACTAAAAGTTGATTATTACGATAAATTTTCGGATATATATTGTTCTTTTAAGACTAATTTTAAGTCCAATTTTGTTACAATCACTGTAGCCACTACTTCTGTCAAAAAGGTCGGTCTTTAATCGCAATTAAGTCATTTTAATAGTAATTTAGTATCTTTTTGTATCATTAACCTACACTGTTTTTGTAATTCTACGATTGCAGCTGCACAAAGAGAATATGATCTAATGTTTCTAAAAGTTAAAAGCATCAGAAAAATAGAAAACGCCAGAAGAGAAAAGTAGTTAGAACATTTCAATTTGGTATTACTACAGTAGAGCATCGATTATCCGATTATCAATCAACCGAAACATCGGTTAACCAAAGGCGTTTCAGTAGACAAAAATTTAAGAAAATAAATTAAACTTAAAAAAAAAAAAAATTTTTTTTTGGAACTAAGTCCCATCATCAGACATATCACTCGGATAGAAGTGCAACGAAGTCACACGACGGATTTAAAATAAGGTAATTTATTACCTAAAATGCGACTTGAACCATAATTATCAAAGTTTAAAATACAATATAAGGTTTTGTGTTTAATATGTATCACTGTTTCTGTGTTTCATATTGCTCCTATGACACTGGTACAATTTTTTCGTAAATGATCGGCTATCCGAAATATCAATTATCCGAACACCCTCCGTGCAGCATTGCTTCGGATAATCGATGCACTGTACTGCCACTGCTGCCAGATCAAATTTCGCTGCAGTATTAGTTTAATTAATATATCCGGAAAACTAATGTTTTGCCGCAAAATAAAAAGTAAAAAAACAAAAAACAAAAAAAAAAACAAAAAAATAAAGATTACGAGACAAAAATACGAGATTCTAAGCAAACTAAAACAAAGATTTCCGAAAGAATTGTACTGGGAGGAAAATACTAATTCTGAAATCTGTACCGCATATTTTGAAAGAAATAGAATAAAACCTTCGTTTTGCTTTCTTTTTCCTTCTTTCTCTATCTTTTTCCCCAATAAAGAAATTACTATCAAATCAATTTTTTTTTGATATAATAATAATAAAACAAGAATTTACAGCTTAATGTTAACAGAAGAAAACAAGTTTCTTGAAAATCTCAGAGACCTTTCCTAAATGAGCTGTTTATTTTGAAAGTGACCTAAGTGCATTTTTCAATTTCTGTTTTGTTAACTGTAGTAACCTATGCAAATTCCACGTTAGCAGTCGTAGACCACATTTTGCGATTGAGATAATATATAAAAAAAACAGCTTAAATCTTAAACAAATTGAATTCTGAAATGACTACAAATATCAAATTCTCAACAAAAGGTCTTAAGTGTGGATTGGCTGGCTTTATTTTACGGAAAATCGGTTTATTTACAGTTTTATGACTGAAAATCATTGTTAGTCCGTCTTTGATTTCAATGAAATGTTTTCTTGTTAGGCCTGCGATGATGAAATCATGTAAATAATGAAGTAATTATATCGAGGAGGTCGTTGATTCGAAACCCATGAATTGCTCTGCTATTAATGTTCGCAACACAAATCAAAAACCCATTAGACGCCACTGGATTTAGTTACAGACAAAGAATTGCATCACAACGAGACTCAGACCCCGTGGGAAAAATCGTCTCTTCTGAAATAAAACCAGTTCGAAGGAAAAAAAAAAAAAAGAAAGATTTTAAAAACATTAAAGAAAAAGAAAGAAATCGAAGGAACGGCGTTTAAAGAAGAATAGACGGCATCGATTATGTAACAAACCCCTCTTCTATTGTGGAAGGAAGGGCAAGGTCAGGATTAAACACCGAATTCCTGCACTTCCGGAAAACTTCTTTTTTTTTTTTTTTCTGTTTGAAAACGTCTTCGATGAAGAACCTAAATAATGAAAGTGGTTGTAACGGAGAAAAGAAATAGAAGGGGAAAAAAAGAGAATCTATTAAATAAAGAGTCTAAACGTATTATAATGCGACTGAATACTTTCAAATGGAGAATTAATTAAAAAAAAAGTTAATTATTATCAAGATATTTTTGGCTTATTTTTTAAAAATACGCTAAACGATCAAAGCGTCTGTATGTATGTGCCCAGACTATCTCCCCATTCAGTAAATTTTAAATACAAAGTTTAAGCGTAGATTTATGGATTATTTTTCTTATCATTCTTTTTTGTTGTTGTTTTTGTTTTTATTTTTCTTCTAATTCACTTTTTGGTAAAAAATGAAATCTTAATGATACTAAATTTAAACAGGCGGCATTAGCCATTACTTGTTAAGAATTGAATTTTCTTATTAAAAAAAAATACAAATTAAAGAATTTTAAGCGATAAAAAACAAATACGTTTTAATTGTTATTGTTTTTACGGTTCGCAACGAAGTGCGATCTTCGTGTTCGAAGGTCCGTGTTCTATGGATCTCTAGTGTTCCCAATATGGCGAACCCCTACAATAATCCATAGAGTTTCAAGGGAAAGATACTGAGGTGGTTTCCCGTTGCCTTCCTCAGGAATCATTAAGGAATCATTTTAGACCTCAAGAGAAAGATGAAGAAGCAGACAAACACAGCAAAGGAAATTTTTCAAATATCCATGCCGACGCCGGGATTCGAACCAGATTCCTACATATCTGCCTAGTGGGAGGCCGCCGCCTAATCTACTAGGCTAAACCGGAACGGCCTGTTTTTATTAAGCAGTGCCAATTAACTAAGCTCCAATTGCTTGTTAGCTACTCATTTTGTGATACTGATGATAAGCCTGATTGTAGAGATTTTAAACTTGGTAATTTTACTTTGTTTTATTACTGCCACAATTATTATTTATTTCGTTAGTTATTGATGACTCAACTAAGAACTAATCAAATACGCTTCAAAAATTACTTCGATAATAATTGCAAACTGATTCCACGTGAGACCTTTCAGCCAATTGGAGCTCGAATTCTTAAAGATAAGAAGCCATTTACTCAGTTTCTTATCGCTTGAATATTTGCCTCCTAAATTTCTTTTCGATTTTGGTTTCATTGCAAATGAGTCTGAAGATGATCATCAGAAGAAATCGTCAACTGATAACGCATTAGACGACATCATATCATTCATGGTATTTGGTTTCAATTAATCCAAATGGATTTATAAGATTTAAAGGATAAAGATCGAATTCAATTGACTCAAATTAGATATAATTGAAAATAGGATCACGGGGAACTATTTAGGTATTAAACTAAAACTTCAACAAATGAAAAGAAAAAAAAATTATTATCATTTATAGACTAATAAAATACGGACCATACACACAACAAAATAAAGTTTATAAATGACATGTTTCGGGGATATACCCAATCCTCAGATTACAAGTAACCAAAAATAAATAATAACGGAACTTATAACGTCCAGAAATAAATACAAACTGAATAAGAACATAATTACATAATAAGTATGCGTAACAGTATTAAAGTAACAGATTTTAATAATAACCTTTAAACAATCCTGAAAAATTACAACTACGAGTATCAATTCTAATAATATCTGCATCTAATAATAAAAACAACAAAGCGTTATGTCAACTAATGTCATTTATAAACTTTATTTTATTGAATTTTTTGTGCGTATGGTCCGTATTTTATTATATTATACACACGATGAATGATATCATTTTTAGAACTTAATGGAAAAAAAATAATTTAAGAAGATAAAATATTTTTGTAATTTTATCTTAACAACCCTATTCAAAACTGCGTAAGAAACGGTATTTTGAATTTTTTAAAAATAAAAAAAAATAAAAAAAATCAACAATTATTGCTTTCACAGTACAAAATAAATAGAACTATTCTTCTTCATTCTTCCACTCTTCTGAAGAATGAAGAGGAAGAAAAATGGATAAAACAAATACAATCAACATCGACGTGTTTCATAAATAAATGAAACAATTATATGCAATTTTTAATTCTTCTAATATATTGATCTTAAAACGAGTCGTATTTTCTAAAACTGTTTCGTATTCTTATCCGTCCGCAACTGTAATGTCTAAGTCTTTTGTAAAGGAAGAGGAAGAAGAAAGAAAGGTTTTGCGAGGAAATACCGTTTCTTGATTTTTAAAATGGCCTCAAAAATAATAGACTTCACTGATTGCGTGCAAACTGATGCGTCACGGAGCGACACCTGGCGTGAAGCGCATCAACTGCTGCCGCAAATGAGAAAACGTGACTTCATTAACGGGACAACTCGGTGAGGCCAATTTCATGGGTTCAGGGAATTCCTTCCTTCGTAATTAGAGTTCCTCCATTCAAATTAATTTCCTATCATCTAAGGAATTCACAACATGAAGATGATGATGAACAAAAAAAAGAAGAACACCTCCTCCAATTACAAAAGGAGGAAAAAAATAAGAATCTCTCGACCCAACGCAGCTAAAAAAACATAATAAAAAAATCACTTAGAATGAAAAAAAAAAAACAACATTAGCAAGAGGAAGTTACAAGAAGGAACTCAACAAATATTCCGAAGTTGAGTTCGAAAAATACTCATTATATTCGATATATCCTCGAAAAGTTTATTTTAATATAAAAAATTTTCTGTACCCCTCTTTTCTTTAATTGTCTTAATAATTCGATGCAAAACACGTGCATCAAACTCTAACCTCATGAAAAAACTTATTCCCAATCAGACAAAATTTATTCAACTTTGTTTCCGAATTCATTACTTTTCAATTTGTTAAGATATTTTTTTTCGTTTTCTTCTTGCAACTTGTAATAATAATAATTTAAAGCTTAAAACAAGCTTTAGTGTTTGTTACTCGAATTTTTGTTTAGTGTGAAATCCTGAATCTTTTCTAATGACAAATGAAAGAGTATGAAGAATACTTCAAGAAAAATACATTCATTGTCAAAAACGTCAAACCACTACAGGTAGACCCTTTAGTTCTCAACGTATCGTCCCTAGCATGGATACATGAAGCGATACGGCTTGGTAAGGAGTCATAGAGACGCTTAACGCTATCCTGCGGAAGAGCTTGTATTGCAACTGCCGTTTCAGATCGTTCGTACCCGTGATGGTCGAAGACAGCTGGTTCCAAATAAGTTCAATGGACAAAAGTCTGAAGATCTGGCGGGCCAAGGAAGAGTGTTGACAGCACGGAGGCAGTCCAAGGAAAACCGTGCTGTGTGTGGGCAGGGATTATCTTGTTTGGAAATGGGCCGCTCCATGATGGGAAGCACTTGAGACCGTAGAATCTCCCGAACGTATCGCTACGACGTCAATGTTCCCCTGATCACTACGAGCAGAGACCGTACATGACGCCACCATTGCTGGTGCTCTATAAGGAAGTCCGGATTTGTCCGCTCCTCGCTGCTTCTCCAGACTCGAGCACAGTGATTGTGTCCAGATCTTAGATAACCTGGATTCGTCACTAAACACTATTCGTTGCCAGACCACAGCCGTCCAAGCTCACTATGATACTGTAAACGAAGCGGCCGATGATGAGATATTATAAACAAACACTCATAAAGATTTCGATGAAGTTCGAGAACTTCGATATTTCCTAAATGTATCCGACAAGAATATTATTCAAAGTGATTTCACTGCATCAGACTCGGTGAAGATATCAATAGTCAATACATAAAGTACGAGTATTCCAAAATCGACATTAGCCTATTAAGGAGGGACCTTCCATTTTGAACCAGATCTGTACGAAAACTGATCAACTAATCATATAAATTATAACCATATAATTATTTATATGGTTAGTCGATCTTAATAACACTGATTTATCATCTTAATAAGAGTAATAACCACGATTTTCGGAGGTATGTATTTTTTACCAGCTTTTCGTAAGGCAATTGGACGTCCTATATTAGCATGAGCTGATTATATGACCAGAATCTTATATGACCCTTATATGATCAGAAACAATGGCTAAGATTCTATTCCAGCAGCTACCGAAGGCCTTTGAATTTTGTCAAATTTTCCGCTTTATTAGAAATACAATCCAACATCTATAACACAAAGCCAACCGATACAACATCACCCAGACACTATTTAGATAGATAAAAGGAAAACTGTAGGTTAACTATTTAGGAATAACTGGAACTGAAAATCTCTCAACAAAAAGTAAAGCCATGAAATATCGGATGGTTCAGTGAAAAAATCAAAATACTGGCAAATATAAAGAGGTTGTTAATTTATAATCCTCACAAAATTAGAAGGATTTTTTAGTGTCCATCCATGTATCCTAACTAACTGTGTTGGTAGTTATCAGTCGAATTTAAAATTGGTAAAAAGTTATTTGTATCCGAAAAAAAACAACAACTTAAGAATTAAGAATAAATTTCCAGGAGAATCAGGAAAGAAAAAAGAAGGTTTTAGACAAATGTGATCACATTTATCAAATACACTACCCTACACTAATGGACTGGACAGTGCGCTTTATTGGAAACATGTGAAAGTGTAACTGATTTAAGAGTGGGATGGGCACCCACGTGCTGAAATTACATTAGCCACCCTGTGGGAAATGCTATCCACAAAGTTTTGATACAGAGCTAAGGGTTTTTATGTCCATTCCTTCTTCAAGAACATGGCCAGTGCACCTATAGATGTCGAACGTGGTCCCCTGGCCCTCAATCGATGCTCTAACTCGTCCCATAAATGTTCGATAGGGTTTAGGTCGGGACTCTGAGCAGGCCATGGAAGCCGCTTTACAGCCATCTCTGTATACCACTGCTTATCAGAGGCTGAAACAAGGCATGGAGCATTGTCATTCTGAAAGTAACTATCGTCATCTCCAAGCATTTGCCAGAGAGTAGGAACAACCAGATTATCCAAAATGTCTTTGTAGCTTTCGAAGTTCAAGATTCCCGCAACAACATGCAATGGTCCCAGGCCATATTATGAGAATCACCCCCCAAGCATGATTCCCACACCACCGCCGAACTTCACAGCTAGAACGATGCACTCGGGTAAAAGACGTTCGCCTGGCATTCGCCACACTCAAACACGTCCATCCAACTGGAAGAGAGTGTAAGGTGATGAGGCACGTTACACTCCATAAAATTGTTTTCCACTGCTCTACAGTTCAGTTGCGACTTTGCAAATACCACTTGAGTCTGGCGGTTCTGTTGAATGGTGAGATGTGTGGTTTGTGGATTTTAAGGGCGTTCAATTCCTTCCGCAATGTATTGTGATTGTGATGTATTCCGCAATGTAACCCCTGATGCCTGTTGAAACTCACTGATCACTTGCGCACATGCACTTTGACGATCTCGTCTGATTTTATGTAAATAGGCAGGTTTCCGGTCCATTACTGTAGGGTAGTATACTAGCAGCAAAGCCTGTCGGACGACAGGCATAAAAAAATCTGAAAAATCATTTTATTGTCAACTATCAAATATAAAGTAAATGTAATCTAAATACTGCGCTAACTTGTGAACGAAGCTTCTACGCAAAAATGGCTTTGAGTTTCAAAATCAGCGTAAAAAACTGAGTAAGTATGCCAAATTTCATTAAAATCGGTGCAGTGGTAACAAAATTATTTGGTTTTGAACGTATGTTTTGTTAGAATTTTAGGTAAAATTTCATGGAAACAACATGGAATGACAAAATGAACTAATATTTCATCCAATTTGAGTACCCTTGATTCAATGGTACCATTGAGAACCGTTGGATCTATGTTAACAGCTTAATTATATCGAGTTACAGACAGACAGACAGATGAACTTTGCCAATTATATAAGTTGATTATTATTATTTGTTTCGTTTTTAAAAGTCAACTTGATTATAACGAGATCGAAGGAAAAAATATTCAATATATTCGTTACAATCACAGTAGGAGGAAAAGAATAAAAAAACAAGTGATGAAGAACCACATCTTAGGATTACATATTAATTAAGGTGACCAATCGTCTTCCTTTAGGGAGGACAGTCCTCCTTTTTGAAGGTCTGTTCTCCCTTGAGAAGTGTCCTCCTTTTTGATGTTTTAAGAGCAACATGTCCTCCTTTTTGATATGTGAAGTTTAAAAACTTTTTTTTTTTTTTTGGTTGAACAGATTTACCATTTTTTTTTTCTTCAATTTGTTGTTGCGTCCTCCTTTTCATTTTAGAAAAAATGGTCACCTTATATTAATATGTTTAAGAAGATGTGTCGATTGTTTGCCTTCAGTCTCCAAAGAAACCCTGCACTGAAAACTTCTAAGTGAATGTCTACTAGAAAGTCTCCTCTACCAAAAGAAAGTTTCTGGCTTTTTACAAGATAAGACAAAATAAAATTGTAAAAATTGATTCCATTTCTGCCATATTTGGATCGTCCTTTTTGAATAAACGAAATATTCGAATTAACAGAGAAACGCCAGATACTATATCTACAACAGGTCAATACAAAACTGAATTTCTGTTAGTTTAAAACTTACAAATAATGTATTTCGTTTAACTGGGATTACATCGAAACATCAATGCTGTTAAATTGGTAAAACGTATGGGTATTTTAAAAGCAGTTGATAGCATTGCATTCGATAGTAGTTTCACTCACAAAGTCATGACATCTTTCACGTGTTAATGAACGACATTTAAATCAGTTATATCCAAAAATAAAAAGAGTAATCTAATTGTATGGAATGAAATCCCAAAGCACTGCATTATTATCTAGAAAAAAAAAACCGGAACCCATTTAAAGCTGTTTTTCCGCGTCATTAAATAAAGTGCATTTCCCTCACCTTTTCTTTTCAATTCTTAAAATCCTCCCCCTCCCCAAGCTGTTAAATGTCCTCTTCAACCAATAACAACAAGCAGACAAAATCAGGAGCCCCCCACCCCCTTTCCAAGTCTTTTTTTTTTTTTAATAGAATCTAAAAATTAGCGAAACCTTCCGAGTTTAATTAACAGCGAGTCCGTGACGGGGCTCCTCCAGACATGACGGTGCGATACAAGAGATGAATGAACAGTTTTAATTACTATCCTCATTAATAGCTTAACCAAAAAAAAACAGAAAAAGGTTTTTTTTCTTTTTGTGTTCAGAAGCGAATATAAAAGAGGTAAAGGGAAGAAACAGGCAAAGCACGACTTTTAAAGAGTCTTTTGAAGAGAATTTCTATAAAGGAACAACGAAATGGGTTAAACACAACACACCCAACCAACCAACAAAAAAAAAACCTACATATAGGACGTAGAGCTAATGGAACAGGAGATGAATTAAAAAGTTATCAACGTATTCTGAGTAACATCAGAACAGGCAGCATTTTATACATCTCCAGAAAGAAACTTGATTCAATATTTAATGCTTAGCATTCCATTAACAAAAAACAACCAAATATAACATCATTGTACAGTTTGATTCTGAAGGAGGAATGGGACAGGATACTATATAGATCCCTTTTTATTTTTGAGGGATTTTTTCCCACTCCGGGATGAGATATTTTCTCGATATTTCGGCCACGGAAGATGTTAGATTTGCGACCACCTTGATGTAATTGATACGTATACATCTCCCGAAGAAGGCCCGAGGCACCGGGTCGAAATATCGAGAAAGTATATCATCCCGGAGTGTGAAAATCACTCAAAAAAAAAAAAGGGATCTATATAGTAACATCATTGCAATATTTACATAAATTTGGTATACTACTGAATGTTATTTAATATGTGCAAATATAATGATTTGAATAAGATTATGTTTGAAATGTAGTTGTATACAGTTAGATCATGTACTTAGATGTTCTTCATAAGGTAATGTTGGATGTTTTTTCAGTTTTTAAACAATCTTTTAGCAGAAGAAAATAACAGTCAAGAAAAGCTCCTGTAAAAATATTAAATCATTTACTTTTTATAAATAAGATAAGGATGTTCAATGGTGTTCTGAGCACAGAAGATAATAAAAAGTACCTCAAAGCTAAAAGAACTACTATAGTCTGAACAAGTCAAGATACAAAAATAAACAAAAAATTAAGAAGTTTTGAGAATTTTTTTTTACGATTTTTTTTTTTTTTTTAATTTTTATTAAAAGTTATATTTTGACGAGAAATGACAAAATCACCATAAAGAGTTAAGTTGCGTTTAAGCATAGACTCAATTCAAGATTGAGCTAAAGCTTCCCCTCAACTACAGAAAGTATGCCTTGTAATATTGATATAAGGAAGTGATAGGCAGGACGTTTTTACTGCTACAAATGGAAATACACAAGCGCTACTCATAGTCATTAAAACATAGATGATTACTAAAAGGTTTTCTTTTTCTGTCTTTAATTTAATTATTTTGGAAATGAATTTATTGATCATCATCCATTGGAAAAAATAAAAAGTAAAAAAAATTACTTAACCAAATTCATTATTTTTTTTAAATAAATTCAAATTTGATTTTGTTAAATTATAAATTATTGATTTTTTGTTTGTCAAACAGAAGATTAAAGAAATGTATAATTAAACCCACGCTGTGACAAAATAAATAAAGTAAGTAAGTAAGTAAGAAAATCAATAAGTAAACGTATGTTACTTTAATCGCACTGAGTCGAGAATTTTCTATTTATTTTTCGTTTCAAAGTGCAGAAATTCATTTCTCTATATAACTCCGCAAACAAAATTGTGCCAGTAAAATAGTTCCTAATGTGGCTAAGATCTATAGATTTATACTATAAATGTTTTCAATCTACATTGATCAACAAATGTTTTGTTTGATTTTTTTTAATAAGTTTTTCTTTGTATTTCTTTGCGAAAGTTTTACTTGCATTTGTTTTCTGTCAAATCATTGAAGAGGGAAGTTTAGAACAGTTACAAGTTCGCAAGCGGAAGGAGACTAACAAATAGAAAATTCTGGAATTAAACTGTCACATGACGTTTATGATAATCTTATTATAGATATTATTATATATTACACTTTCCTAAAAAAAAAATATGAATAATGCAATCAGTGGGTGACAGAATTCTTATTTCGTCTTTTGGGTGAAGGCGAATGATCTATGGGGGCTGATGATGTATAACGAATCACTTCCCTTGTGATGATGATGTATGACACGGAATGCACAGCGACCCCAAGCGGACAGACGGTCAGTTACTGTTAATTGGTGATAATATATGTCTCATAGGAGAAGGAAGGAGGAAAGAAAGAAAAAGGATAACTAACCTTCCCACTTTGAAGTCCGTGAAGAATGGGTCGAAAGAAAACTACCTTCAAGGTGAGGACGAATAGACCAAACAAAAAGGAACCTTTTAAAAGTTCAGCATCGTTTGTTCTACGACAACGAACTGTAGAAAGACACTATTTGATAAGTTTGAAGGGATTTGGAATCATTTATTTATTTACTTTCTTTATTTTGTTTCAATGGTTCATTAAAAATGAAACAATTGTTTACTACATACGGATTTTATGTCCGTCTTTCTGTATTTCATCTTCATGAATACGAAATAAAACAATAAAATTAATCCGCAAAAGGAAAAACTGAACAATAGACCTGAGGAACTGCTTTTGAATCCACTAATCTGTTGGAGAATTTTGAATCTGTTGGAGAATTTTGTAAACCATCATTAGATAGCAAATACCTTTCATATTATATTCTCTTAAGATTAATAGAATAAATTAATTTAAATTATCACCTGCTCGTTGTTAAGGTGACCTAATAGAAAGAAAACACACGTAATCTCTTTATTAGCCATCTAGCGAAAAAATCCACAGAAATCCCAAAAAACAATGCTTTAGCAGTCCTCAAATGTGTCTCAAGTGATAAAACGAGACTTGGACATTCGATTCTCGACATAGATCGTGAATTTTTCACCCCAGGGTTCAATCACCCTGTGGGAAAAATCTTGGGGGTTCCTCAGTCGATCTTAACTTCGTCCAGTTGGTATCGAAATGTTGAAGTGCCGCAACTGTTGGGCCTGTTAAGAGATTTTTGTGAGATCTTTTAACTTTTCAGTCACCCTTAAATGAATCAAGTAGAAGATGATATTTAAGGAAGAATTTCCTAAGTCATTAAATTTAACTGAGAAAGAAAGAATAACAAACAACAACATTCAACATAATAAAGTTTAGAATTACTAATACCCCCCCCCCCCCTTTTCTTTTAAAACAGTATTATATTTAAAACAAACTAAGACCAGTTTATTTCAATAAAAAAAAATATTTTTTAAAATTATCCTAGTTGTTGAAGGATTGCAAAAATTTTTTCAAAGATTGAAATAAATAAAGAAGATTATTTGCATGACAAATTTCTCGTTCTATTTGCTTTCTAGTTTTCATCAGTGGAAAGATTTTAATAAAATTCTTTGAAATTTATATTAGAGCATTAGTATTTTGAAAGTTCATACACTTTTTAAGGCTTTTTTTTTTTTTCTTTTTTCCTTTAAAATCTGAGCAATGAAGTAGGAGTGAAATCATCTTTCTGATTTTTACTTTTTTTTTTCCTTGTTCAAATAAATATCAAGTGAAAGAAAAGTTATCATCAAGGATATTAAAGGTTATCCACTGTTAATCCATACTACAAGGAAGCGGAAATCTCCAACCAAAAGAATTCTTTTGAGAACAAATGACACCTGCGTCTTAAAGTCATAGTCCAAGATTCCATTAATTAAAATCACTGAATTTACTGTTTTAAATGTGAATCAGTGTTTTCATTTTTAGTTTATTTGAAAGATGAATTATCACTTATTCGGTTGTAATTTACATTCATTCATTGAACTAACTTTGTTTTCAGAGAAGTGTCACCTGATATTTTTTTACATTTTTTTTAAATATCATCTACAGAGAATTTATTATTATTATTATTACTATCTCGAAAAAGTTTCAAACCATGGGTTTCCCCAGCTAAGACAATATGGCGGGTCAAGGGCCAAAGCACATATTTTTTGCCAAGTGTAAAAAAAAAAAAAATGTTTAGAAGAATTATTATTGGAAGTTATTATTATTATTATTGTATGTTTCAAAACTTGGGTTTCCCCAGCAAAAACAATATGGCGGGTCAAGGACCAAAGCACATACTGCCAAGTGTAAAGATGTGTGCAAGAATGATTAGGGATGTGTGCTTGTGTCCATAAATTTCCTAACTATGCGTGTAGTGTTGAGTACCACAGCCTTCTGCAGTTGTGCATAAGTGATTTTGTGAAGTCCTAGTGTACTGAGACTGTGGTGCAATGTGTGAGGCACCAGACCAGTGGCAGACAGAACGATGGGTACAACACGTACTCGATCCTGCTTCCACTGCTTCTGGAGCTCGTGTGCTAGATCAGTGTATTTACTGATCTTGTCTGCGTGAGTTTTCTGCATGTTCTTGCTGATAGGCACTGCAATATCAATTAGATAGGTCTGTTTGTTGACCTTATCAACAAGTGTGATGTCTGGTCTGTTGTGATGTATGGTTTTGTCTGTGTGAATGGGGCGGTCCCAGTATAGTTTATATGAGGGTGACTCTAATACGCTTTGTGGTATGTACTTGTAGTACGGGACCGTGCTCTTAATAAGTGAATGTTTGTATGCTAGTTGTTGATGAACGATCGATGCTACCTGATTATGTCGGTGGAGGTAGTCTGTTTGAGAGAGAAGGGGACAGCCTGATATTACGTGGTCGATCGTCTCATGCGTAGTGTGGCATTTCCTGCATTTGTCGTCATGTGTGTTTGCATCGTGTAGAATGTGCTTCTTGTAGTTGCGTGTGGAGATGACTTGGTCCTGTATTGCAATCATGAACCCTTCGGTCTCCCCAAACAGCTCACCACTCGTCAGCCATCTGTTCGACGCTTCCATGTCGACATGAGGCTGGCTGAGTTCGTGATGATGTCTGCCATGGAGTTCCTTACGAGCCCATGATTCACGCAGCTGCTGAGTGTGGGTGTCAGGGGTGGTGAGTGTTGGAGAAGAGTTTTCAAGGTTCAGGGGTGTGAGGTGTGTGTCAGCCTTGACAATGGCTGAGTGAAGTGAGGAGTCTTCTGCTCTTTGGTGGAAATGTTCCCTAAGTGTATGTACTTGTTTTTCGTATAGGGTGATGAGGTTGATGAGTCCTCGGCCTCCCTCCTTGCGGGGAAGAGTCATCCTTTCCGTAGCGGACTTGGGGTGGTGCATGTTGTGACTAACCTTCTAATTACAAACTGAAATAAACTCACTTCGTAAAAAAAAAGCTCTTGTTGCTTTTTTAAAATACAGTAGACTCTCGATATCTCGATATCTTTCGAAGGGAAGCTAAAAAAAAAAATCAAGATATCGAGTTTTCGAGATAACAAGGTCATAACCAAAACATAAAAATTCACGTAAAAACACAAGATACGGAAAAATATTCTAAAAATTAGGAGTCTCGATCGATAAAAATTTTTTACTTTTCGTTTAAATTGAGAAAAAGTCAAAATTTGACCCTTTAAAAGGCCTATCTTGGAAATCAAAAATGTTTTTCGAAAGATTTTTGTTGCTTAAACAGATCTAAATTTTATCCACTTGCATGACCAATCTATCTCTTATAGTTTGGTCACAAAATTGGAAAAACTGAAAGTCTTATGACAGAATGTCAGACAGAATAACGTTTTTATAAAATATAATAAGAAAGTTAATTACTAAAATTGTAAAAGAATTTTAATAACCAAAATAAGTAACAGGAAAGTTAAGTTTTGCAAAGTAAAAATATCCTCCACTGTTGATAGTTTCTCATGAAAGAAGATGTCAAAAAAACTTAAAGTCTTACGACAGAATGACAGACAGAATAACGTTTTATAATATATAATAATAATAATAATAATTGCTCAGATGTTGTCCTAATGTATCTCATTGTATAGCGGCGGCGGCAGTGACTGCCAAAATTATTTGTTCTGTAAGATTTATTATCAATGAAACTGCGGTACAATAAATAATTTGTTGGATTAGAACATTAATTAATTATACAAAAAAAAAAAAACAGGATACTTTTGCATTATTTAAGATTTTTTAAATTCTGCAAAGTTATAAATTACCTACGTCAAAATCTGACCCAAACATTTCTTGAACGACATACAAAAGATGATGGCATTTCTATGAGCAAAGATTTTACCTTAGGTGTTCAACAAGATTTAAACAAGATTTGACTGTTTATAGACTAGGGTTAGAGACCATTTTCGCAGTATTTTTTTTTCTAACAGGCGCAACGGTACATATGCAAATTTTCTTCACAGCGAAATGATCACGAAAAAAAGGTATCTTTCTGATTGCGATATCGTTATTATTTAGTTAAAAACAACGAAAATAAGGTAGGAGCACTGTTTTTTTGAGCTCTGTTATGAAGGAATGGGGTATTTCAGCTAAGACTGATGGGAAATATTATGAATCTATGCATCTGACCCTTACAGTGGCGTCTTACCCCAGACCATTGTGGTATTTTACTCAAGCGGACTGGACAAGATGACTTTTTGTTTTTAAACATTTATTTTACTCCTGATGATACATAATCCTGCCAATTTTCTTTCACGTACAAAAACGTCCAGGGAAGTGTGTTTGCGTAAAATTATGATCATAACTCATTTACTTTTAGTCTGACAAAACAAACAAGGTTTAATGGTAGCGTCTTCCCTAGTCCACTATATAACATCTGTATCGTTTGATTTCATTATTAACTACGAATTTGTTAACAATTACAATGTATTGAAATCATCCACTTGCGGATTACCATCTTCTATTTATTCTCGTCATTCAATCTTAAGTAACTTAAGTACTTTCAACAAATCTCAGAAACAGCTGCTTCGTTATCCGGAACATGACATTTACTGAATGTAGGATAACTGAGTGTACATCCTGCATTGGAAGATGACATGTTTAAATCTCTTTGCTTTTAGGAGACAATCTTTTGGTTCATTTCCCGATTGGTTAAGCATTACCACTGAACAACACGTGGTTCCCATTGCGCTGCCATTTGATTCCTCAAAGAAACGCGAGAAAATGTTTGGGAAGAAGTTAATTAAGGCTCCTTGAATGACCTCTAACCCCAGCTTCCAGACTGCTTCTTTCCGACCGAATATTCCGTCCATTTTCTTCTCTAGATTTTTTTTTTTTTTTTTCACGTGTTGTTGTTCGTCTGTGAGCATGTGATGGCCAGATGGAAGGCATTAGGAGACACGACGCGTGCTCAGACCATTCACCAACAGATCGAGTGACTGGAAGGGTGGTGGTGTTAAGAGCAGTGGCCGTAATAAGCCAACCAACCAAATTTAAAATCTACCAAAAAAAATCAAAATTTTTACTCGTAAAACCCAATTACAGAGAAACAGATCAAAATACGTTTAATTATGTACAAACAATGCGAACGTAATTATAATCTTGATGAACAATTTCTACCTTTCTATGCATTGGCTTCTGAACTCTAATGAACAACAAATCAAGTCATTATTCTAACATTGATGCTTCTGTTTATTAAAAAAAAATAATTAACAATGACTCAATTATGACTGAATTAACTTGTATTTTATAACCAAATAGTTAGTGTGCACATTGCCTCAACGACTAATTGTCATTCTAAATTTCAAGTTATTTTTCAATTCGCTAAGAAAATTCGCTAGAAGTTGAACTACAATGATGCAATCTAATAAAGTAATAAAGATTGTATTAAAGCAATAAAGTGCGTGTATGTTGGTCAGTTCAAGAAAGTTTTCAAAACTACGAAAGATATAACTCCGAATCTTTTTTTTTATCTGATATTAGATAGTTAACAGATTGATAACGACGCATATTTGAATTCAATCTTTACGTCATTGGAGATAAAAGTATTTCAAAAAACGATTGCATCATTATGCGGTACATGACATTTATTGAATTTAGCATAACGTACTGTAAATCCTGCAATGCAATAACATGTGTTAAATCTCATTCATTTTAGGATATAGTACCGGATTAAGTGGGGCAGAAGGGGGTAACTGCCCCGGGCGGCAAAATGGGATTGAAACAGTTATTTATTTTTGCATTAAATAGTGAAAAACAGCTACAGGGGCGGCATCGGGCTCACTTGCCCCCCCCCCCCCCAAAATTTTCTCCCCCCCCCCTAGCATACAATTCTTTATATAAAAAAAAAAAAAGAAAAATTTTTGAGACTTTATGAACACTATTTTTTTAAAGTCTTACTATTTCATAGTTATTAAAAAAATTGTAGAAACGATAATTGTTGTTATAATAGATTCACAGACAGTATGATTCTGTAATGAGTTTGCAAATCTACAGAAGTCGTTATTTCTTCCTATTTCATTAATGGTTGTTATTTCACTATATATGTGTGTGTATATATACATGTAGTAGACACACACACAGATACATTAAAAAAAAAAAAAAAAAGACGGAAAAAAATCTTATTTCTTAAAATGGGATTGTATTTCGTCTTCACCGGATACAGATTATTAAAACAGGAAATACAAGAAAAGTGGTGTAAAAAGCATTTCTGCTTGTAACTAAGCTATCGTTTGTGGTGCACACTTTCAATTTAAGATTTAAAAAAAAAAATAATTAAAAAAAAAAAACAAAAAAAAAACAACTTTGTAGACAAGCTGAATTTAAACGCAAAATGTAATTGCCGTTAAAAAAATGTAGGTTTTTTTTTTTTTTTGGCTGGCGTGGGTGGGTATTGGCAGCATCTGCTGTCTACATCCCTGAAGCAGAAGAGAGAGACACCTAAGATTATTCAGTGGCTGTGGTGACCTCCCAAGAGAAAGAGCCTGGGAAGCTGCGTTGCCTGAATTGTCCCCTGAGCTTAGGTCGTACGTCAGAAGGGGGAAGGAAAAAAAATATATGTATATATATCAACATTTGGAGCAATTACAGAAGCATCGGCAGAAGGTTTTATGTCATCCACGGTAGCACAGACACCACACATGCCGATGTGCAGGAAAAAAAGGATCCAACGGAGACGTCATTGCCAAAGCAATTCCAACAGTTCACTGCCTGTCCTGATCTAATAATCAATTGCTCTGTATTTGATAGTATTGCTTTGAACAATGGATAGTATTAATAATATTCGAGAAGTGCCCATGATACTAAAGAATGTTATTGGAAATATAGGAAACAACAAAATTTCGAACAGTGGAATTAAACAGAAACATGATGATATTGTAATGGTATTTGTGGGGGAGTATTTTTGGAGCGAAGAAACAACGATTCAAGTTTGGAACTGAACTGAATTGATTTATTAAACATAAAACATAAAACGTAGGTTTTTATAGATTTTAAAAGTTGGATTTCATTAGATAAGTAATTAAAAATGTACATAATGATTGGATAACAACATAACGAATTTAAATGAATTAACTGATTCAACGGCTGCAACGGAAAAGAATTTAAAAATAAACAGAACATCACTAATTAGGAAATAGAAAACGAATGATTTAAAATAAATAACGGTAAAGATTAAAATAAAATAGAGATAAATGCAAATAAATGATTTCTAAAAATATTCACATAGGCTATAAACTGCTACAATATTAATCACTTGAGATATTTATATCTAAATGATGGAAAATTTTAATGAACTGCAAAACAGTAGCAAAAAACATTTCTTTTTCTACTTATCGTGAAAGAGCTATTACAAATGCAAATGTATTAGAGAGAGAGAAAGAGAAAGAGAAAAAAAAAAGAGCTAATAATAATTTTAAATGCTAATAATAATCTTCTCATCGTCTATGATTACAACAAATCACAAACAATATTTGGCACTGTATTGGTTATTATAAAAAAAAAGATTCCTGTGGTTTTTTTGTACATATGACACCCACAGGCATGAAATTTTTTTTTTTTTTTTAAATATCAAAGGACGTTTTTTGTTAAAGCTCAATAATCGATTTGATTAAAGAATTAAAGTACCTTAGAAACCTGACATTATAATGATAGATATAAATTATTGAACTTGATCATCTTGTTGACTTTTATAGATAATGGACCCACAGATATCAAGAATATCAAATACGAGTTTTCGAAAAGCCACCGATTTCAAGATAAAGAAAGGAAAAAAATACCTAGAAATGAGTTAGTTTTAACGTCACTGTTTAGATCTTATAGGAAAGTATTCGAAAGTTGGTATACCAACTGTTGTTGCTTTTGGACTCAATTGTAATGTCCATTTATTAGTCTACAAGGAAATTCAAAAGTGCGGTTTACGACAGAAAGAATTAAATTGGTGGAACTCCTGGAAAACAGTAGCACATTGGTCTCACCCTGAGCAAAAACCCTATTGAAGATCCTTGGGGACTGTTTATAGAGTGGATGGGTGAGTGGTTGAGTTGTGAATGCGATGCCTTGTAAACTAATACACAGAAAGTCCTTTACCAGCTCAGACCAAAGGCGACGTCTGTACGAATTCAAGACGCTGTGATCATTAGATAATCGCGACAATCGTAAACAGTAACGAGTGATAAATAGAAGCAACAATCAAAGAAATCATTTCTTCATTTATAGTCTAGTAATTGGAGAGGGTGGGAAGACGCCAGGATTAGTAAATTATCAAGACATCGACTCATCTGTTGTAACAGACGAAATAGTTTGATCAAAGCGTAATTATTCAGTATAATAATTAAATTTCTTTCAAATGATTTCTAAAAATGTCTATGCTGGCCAATTATCAGATTGAAATTAGCATTTTTTTTAAATATAGTTAAACATTAGTTGTAGAATTTGTCTACATTAAGCTTTAATTACTATTATTATTATTGAATATTTTATAATAAGCTTAACTATCTAAGTATTACAAAACAATGCTGAAATAAATAAATTAAAAAAGACGCCGATTTCAAACGCCAGACTTACTTATTATTTTAATCTATTTGCAATTATTAAATTAGTGTTAAGGATTCTAAATGACTTAGATTTCTTTATTATTTACTGGTCAAAATTCTTGGAATTGAGACTTCTACAGAATTCGTTATCTGATTTGCAATAATAATCTTTTTAAATTAACAATACAATATAATAATTTAAACCTTTTACATTCAATTTGCCGCGCTGGTGTGGTCGAGCGGACTCAGGCGTCGGTCTGTCGTGAGATCAATGTGCCAGCGCCCGGGTTCAAATCCCGGTAGCGAGCATGGATGTTTCAAAAATTTCCTTTCCTGTGTTGTAGCCTCTTCTTCACTTTCTCTTCGGTCTGACGTCATTCCTTAATGGCGTCCTGGGGAAGGCCACGGGAAACCACCCCAGTATCTTTCCCTTGTAATTCTAGGGAGTCTGCTAGGGGTTCGCCGTCTTGGGAACACTAGCGCTCCCTGGAGCACGGATGCTTCGGCAACGAAGCTCGCACTTCGGTGCGAACCGACCACACACACACACACACATTCAATTTAAAAAAAGATCCGTGATAAAACCACAATGTACTAAAATAAAGTCTAATCATATTCAATTTGAAATAAAAACTCGTGTCTAAATAAATATACAACAATTTCATCTCATATAATTACTTAAATTTTTTTAGATGAGATTTCTGTATTTTTATTTCAAATTCAATGTGAATAAGCTTTATTATTGTGGTTCTATCATGGATTTTTTTTTTTTTTTTTAGATTGAATGTAAATGGTTTTAATTATTATATATTGTTAATTTAAAAAGATTATTATTGCAAATCAGTTAACGAATTATGTTCCTCTACATTTTCTCTATTTTCTTGTCCTCAAAAATAAAAGCCTGATGAAGTTTTCTGCAAACGAAAACGAATTATTGTTAATTAAAGAAAGTTAGTGGAAAAGAATATGTCTAGTTCGATTTCAAAAGTTCATCTTCGCAATTTACATTAGTTTCAGGTTAAAAAAAAAAAAGGTTCGATCAAACTTCGACTTAAAAATATAATTTAATTTTTCATTTATTTTATTTATTTATTTTTGAGAAGAAAGAAAGTGGCTTTAAAGGAGAATAAATAAATATAATGAATACACAAATATTAAATCGTCAGATTAAATCCGATTTAACCAGTTTGGATGGTTTGATACAACAAAAGTTAAAACGTCAACTTCAGGTGCAAAAATCTATTCAGTTTACTACTCAGCAAATATTATAATTTTAATATAAATAAATATAAATATATATTTGTAGGATATATTTGTAAATATATATATATATATATATATAAAGAAAAGAAATTTTCAGAAATAAGGTTTTAAGGAAATTAAAATTCTTTCGAACTTCTTTTTTTATCTTTATATTTTTTGTTGTTGAAGTATTTGAGTTAATTTTAAATAGATTTTTAACCCTAATGGAAGCAAATCAGTAAACTAATATGTCATTACAAAAATTTCCAAGAACTAAAAGAAAAAAAGTAGGGAGGAGATATTTTTCAGAAAATCTATCTTCCTTCGGTCGACCGTGAGTTTTCAAAAAACAGGTCACATGTCGACGACAGATGTGGCCCATGTGGACGTTGCCACCCGCACTTACAGATGAGGTCAGTTGACAGAAGGAGTGGAAACAACGTCAACGAAAAACAGAACAGAAGATCAGATGATAAAGAAATTCCAGAAAGAAACGAAAATAAAAATCCAAATAGTCAGTTGAAAATGATACAAAATGATAAGGAAAAACTCAACTAATTCCTATATCGATAGAGGCTAGATCTCGGCAATTCATCGACTGACTACAGCTGTATTGAATACCAATAAGCTCGAAAGGCAAGTAACAATAATGATATTTGAATGGACATTTCAGAAATACACAAAAATCCAATTATAATTTTCCTCTTTCTACAAATTAAAGATTACTGTTTCGACTTGCTACCTATCCCATCCATTCTACGTCAGTTTCCTTTCCATCTAAAATCAGTTAATCCACTTTGTTATCTGCACATGTTTTTCGTTTGCCGCCTTCCTACAAATATCAGTCTGTGTTTCTCAAGTGTGTTGTTTAGAATTACATTAAAAGAAAAACGGGTGGAACAAGCCGTTTCTCCATTGATCCATCTGGTGTCTCAAAAATAAAGGTAAAAAATATTAACTAAGATTTACTAAAAATACTGTGAGGTATCTTAAATTCTCAACAGATGAAAAGAAAATATGATTTTTCTTCTATTATTCTTTCTGAATAAGCTTTTTCTTTTTTTCTATGTATTTTTACTTATATATTATTATTTTCATGATATGTGTGTGGATCCGGTAAGTGAGGGCTGAAGGAACCGGTTCAATTTCCAGCAGTCGAGGATTTTTTTCCACGCTTGTAAGTCTCCTCCAGACGGTCCTAGGGTTCACTCAGCCCTCTGAAGACTAGGTACCGGGTTTCTTTCCTGGAGGTTAAAGGCTGACCACCTGAACTCAACTCAGTCAAGAAACCGCCTGGAGGCTTTAACTCCTGCGACCTAAAGGGCCTCATTAGACCTGAAATAGCTAATTCACTTCAATAAATGTAGCACATATTTGTAATGCACTTAAGTGACAAAGTGATTAGCAAAAGTCTCTCTTTCTTTGTAAAGAATTCAGCCGTCCCTTGCTTAAGAAATGTTCTTAAAAAGTGTCCGTAGAACGATAGTTTTCACTCTATAAGGTTTTCAATTATAATTGAAATAGAATTAAATTGAAATATTAAAATAATTCAACACTATAATGTAGGAAACTTTGTTATAATGACGGTACAATTCTGCTACCCACCGTCCTCTAGAATTGCTCACAATTCAAATCGCAACAATGTTCCTCTATGTTGGATAATGATATAACAATCTCCATATGACGGATTCTTCAATTTCTTTCATCTGGCATTATCTGCATAATAATAATAATCATAATTTATCGTTGATTATTTGGAAGCTTTGTTTTTGTTTCATTTTCCACAAATATTTGTAAAAGCTAAAGTCACAAGTCCTTAAAGGGATTGTAGGATCATCTAACCTCTCATTTTCGATTTTTTTTTTCATGTTCAGTATTTAATGAATTATAATATTTTTTTTATTATTCTTATGAATTATATATATATCAATGCTGGTTTGGGACGAAAGGCAAAATCTATCGGTAACAAATAGATATAGTCAAACACCAAACAAATAATAATAATAATAGAAACATAAAACAGTAGGCCTACTAGATAATAAGGTTTATATGTTGAAGCTGTAATCAGTCATCTTCTTCTGCTTCTTCGAGGCTCGAGCTTTTTTTCGCGGGAATGTCCCGAGAAGTAGGTTTTGCGAACGATGACGGATAACAGAGAATGACGGTTAAAAGAGTGACGGTTAATCGAGTTTTCAATGAATATATATACATAAGGATCAAACAGGCAAAACTCAAAGCATGATCTTCGAGTTTCGCAAAGCATAGATTTCAATCAATCATTTGCAATTTGGAAAATTTAGAAAGTATAGAATATAAGAATAAAATTAACTTACATTACTAAACATATAAAGCCGGACAGGGATGTGAAATTTGAAAAATACCAATACAAAATTCAAATCACTGTTTCTATGGAGATATAAGGATAATATATAAGGGAAAGAATTTTGTCTATTGTGGAAATTCAAATTTTTGTTTGTAATCCCTCCAAAATCCTATGATATTCAAAATAAATTTTTCTTTTCCATTCCAAACTTTGTTCTTTCCCAAATTCTTTACATAAATATCACACGTAAATATTACACAACAACCCCGATACTAGACTCCCCATTGGAAATCCATTACACTATCTATATATTTTATTGTTAACTTGAAAATATGAATTATCAAAAATTAGCTCTAACAGTCTTGGTGTAATATTATTTTCCTTACGCACTTCTCTATTGTCTTCGCATAGTCTCTGCACAATTTGTAAATATCTCTTTTACTGGTACTGATGTGTCCAATGCAAACAGCCTTATTTTTTTCTCTGTAATTCTACTCATTTTCTATCTTTAACCTCTTTATTGAGTCCTAAGTATTCTTCAGTGTTACCGTAGATTCAAACATCGGTAATTCTTTTAATACCTTATTTTAAAAAACGTCCCAAAAGAGTCCATGGCCTCAACTGTACTTTATGCTCTTTAGGTCGCGGTTTGAATGTCCGTGTTTCACACATATTTGTTACGAATTCCTTATAGGCCTAGATATTAGAGAAGTAGTCACATGTTAAATTTTACATCAGAAAGATATGAGGATTAAATAACTGTTAGTTAGCTAGTTAGTTAATTGTTTTAATTAGATTAGTTAATGACTGTCATAATGTGCTACGATACACATTAATAAAGAGTTCGGTTTTCTTTGGGCATTTCAAATGTTAATCGTTGTGTTAAAGAGGGAAAATCAACGCCCGCTCGTCTTTAAAAGGCCATTTCTCTATTCGTTTGCCTGAAGCACTGGGGTTGCGACCTGTGTGGGTGGAACAAGGAACTCACGAGTCCCAGTTGCATAAGTTTACCGCCAGGGCTTTGCAAGTCCTTGGTCTCAAAACGGCCTCAGGAGTTAATATATCATAAATCGTAACAAGCGGATTCCAATTAGGCAGGCGAAGTCCAATTGATCTGGTCGTTTCAACTGACCTTATTTCAGTGCGTCTCAAACATTCAAGCAACGATTGAGCCCTCCTTCACAAGCGACACAGCTGTGAATGGTAATGCACGTCTTACAATAAGAAAACACAAGACCACAAAAACAGAGAGAAGATTTTAACTATATAATCACGAAACATTCAATTTGTATGCCTGTGTTCACTATATCGTATAAATATGTATCTGTTTGAACATTTGGGGGAAAAAAATCACGCAAATCTCATCGTAAATTACTTAAATAAAAACTTCCAACTGAGATGTTAGAAATATCTTCCTTCTGAATCCAATTACGGCCCAGGTTGAAACGAAAAATACTTAATAGGTATTTAATATATATTTCAAATTAATTCTCTTTATATTTTCAGGATCCATTACTAAACTACGAAACTTACGACCATAACATTTCATGTAAGTTACTAGGGAATTCATAGAAACGCACATTTCAGCTCTAGTTCACCTAAGATCAGATGTTAATGGGAGAAGAAAAAAAACAGAGATTTGTTTATTTCTGTAATTCATTTCCTGATTACGATAAACAAGACAACAACTGAGTGCTTTTTTGACAAATTTAAGTTCTTCAAATAACTAAAGTAATGAAACTTGCTCTACTTATGAATCCTAAGAGAATTGTGATTTTGATCTATAATACTGTACTGCGAGCCATACATTTCTACTTGTAGTTCACCTTCAATAGTTGATTCCATTTTAAGATGAAGAAGTGTTGGCAGCTGAGTTCATCCTTCCACAGCAGGGGGGAGGAGGAGGAGAAATGTCCCTGTATCCTTTGCCATCAATTTTTTTCTCTAATGTAAAGCGTGTCGCAATGTCGCGGAAGAGGCAATCTGTTCTTTTAAAAAATGGCTCAAAATGATGCGTCAATTCATCACGAGGGATGAGGGTGGTTCTTCTCCTTCTTATCACCACCCTCCACAATTCCACTTTTCAAACAGTGTGTAGGGATTTCAATAGAAAAACTAAATTATAAAGAGTGAACATTAACATCATTTGTAATCGAATAATAATAATAATAATAATAAAGCTTTTATGATATATATTTAGTTTTATTCTTTTGTCTGACAACTTCTCGTGCCGTAAGTATTTTGTAAACTTTGTATTTTTTAAATAATATCAGAAAAAAAATTTTTTTTAAATATATAAATTTCTTTTTTTTCTTCGCAAAATTAATAATATTTTTTAAAGGGTTATTTTTATTATTAAAGAACTATAGATTAAAAGGAATATAAAACAAAAATTACAATGGGGATTTTGTTTCTTTATGTACTTTATTTTTACATTTAAGTACACGGATACTTTTTATTCTATGTCGTTATCATTCAGAGGAATATAAATTCTTACTATTTGTGTTATGTTATCTTAAAATTTTTGTGTATGAATATTTAAATTCCAAAATTGAATATATTTATTTTGAAGCACAAAATATTTGGTAAAATCCAAAGTTGAGTGTTTCTGTTTATTTATTAAAATAGGGAACAATAGAATCAATTCGTTGAACTGTTTTATTTCTGCGTGTTTTAATAAAATTGAAATCGCTTTCCTTTTGTATTGGGAGTAAACCGATACAATTATATATATGAATATTATTAAATCCAATACACAAAACTTGAATCGACACCTTTTCAAGTTTCGTAATGCAAATAAGATCTACCTTTTAAAGTTGTTACTTGAATTAATTTACCTATATACTGTATACTTTCACTCCAATATATTCAGCTGTATACCATATTTCTATCATCCACTCTTAAATTTCTGCTTTACACCAGAATTATTACTCTTAATTATTGTTTTAATTAATTACGCTTAAGAGGTTCCTCTTTTTTTATTTATTAATGTACTGGTTCATTTCGGAATGATTTTCTTTTTTATTTCTTTCCCACCTGAACGAAGAAGAGCAACAAGTGTCTCGAAGAACGTAGCTCTTAAGTTCAGGTGGTTTTACCCAACCAACGCTAAAATGGGTGACAATAAAACGCCTAAAATACTTTTTCGATCCACCCCCCAAATTCGTGAAAGCCGGCAGACGAGACCTTGGCCGGCTGCAAGTGCTCGTCCTCGGGCGAATGTCACATCTGGTCCGCACATGAGGGAGTCGGCACAGCAGCAAATGCCTCAGCTCATTTGGCACTTGGCGAAAAATGAGGGCGGAATTGGAGAATATGAAGCCAGAAGGTGTTTTCACACGACTAAAAAACCCCTTCTACCCTCCCCCCATCGAACAGAAAAAAGAAGGGATAAAATTTCTCCAATATTTTTGCCTTTCAAATTATTAGTAATTATTGAGAACTTTTAAATATCTAAATGATGGTAACACATTTATAAATTCAGATTATTTTAATGGAAATGAACAATTAGTGCTAATCGACAAATGATAAATAAACAGAAATTGGGGCAAGTAAAATATGCCCTGGAAAATAATAAACAAGTGAATTCGAATGTTTTTGTTACTTAGACAAATAATCAACAAAAGTAAGTGGGTTAAGAAGGAATATCTAGAAGAAGTACCTTGATAATAAAGGAATCTGTTGGCGAAATTCAAACACAGCATTTTCTACTATTTAGATGTCATATCTCTCGACATATTCAAAACAAATACATTTCTACATTGTGAGAGGGTCCATTTTTATTTCCCTCATATCATCCATTAAAAAAAAACACTAACCCATTCGTGAAGTTTCTCGACGGTAACAATTGGACTTCATCTGAAACCGTCTCTAATTGTTAAAAATGATTATTTTTTTTTTTTTTTGGCATCGAACGTTTCTTTTCCTATCCTTTATTGTCATTGGCTTCTTTCTTTGTCACTGTTTTCTCTCCATTGTTAATTCCTGATTTTCATCTTTTTTTTTTTTAACTTAATCTTTAGCAACTCATATTCCATTACACTGTCATGTCCTCATCGTCGTCATCATAGGGATATTGGTAGTATTAAGAAATGAAAACTTACATAGAACTAACGTAGAGACATTACAATTATGAACACTTCATATCTCGCTCATCAACATAAATTCATGTATTTGCTGCTCTTTCTTATTCTAATTTTTATAAATCTACCCAAGGTTTATAGGCCGTGCGGTTGGTGATGTCGCTAAGACACTGTCCTCTCACCTCTGAGTACCGAGGTTCGGTTCTCATGTGGGTTTCGTTGATGGTGGCGATCCGCGCTGGGCAGGTTTTCCCGGGTTCTCCCGTTTCCCCTGCATTTCTCACACCATCCTTTCTCAGTCTTTCTCTCCGTCTGTCCTTATTTCCGTGGGATAGCACAATAGATCTTTGAGGTCGCGGTGCTCGGTTGTCAAGCCACCCACGCTCACAACATTACATTACATTACCCTAGGTTTATGGAAGGTGTTTTGCTTGCAGATCCTTAACAAATTTTACCTATACTTGAACCATCATTTAACAACAGTGCCTTATCTCAAGTAATCAGATAATGCCCTTTGCCACATCTCTGATGGGTCCTAATTTCAAAGACAGAATTTAGCTGAAGTCAACGTTTCAGATCTAAAACGATCTTACAAATCAACTACCTCGATCGCAAAAAAAAAAAAGCGTCAACGATTAAGCACTTCATTTCTCCTAAAATTAGAAAAACAAACAGGAAAATACGAACAGGAAAAAAAAAAATTAATATATTTAACAGATAACAAAAAAAAAATCTCTTAAAAGGCATCGGAAACAAAAACAGAACAAAATAGTTTTAGATTAGATCTGAAGTTGACATAACCACGTCTATTAGTCTATGATAAAACTAATTAAAATAGTTCTAGAAAGTTGAAATTTCAGAGAAACCTTAAATTATTAAAGGAAATTTACACTTCGTAAACAAGTAAGGAGTTCAAAGCAAACATTGTCGTTAAATCGTAATGATTATAAATCTTATTTATCTTAGAAAGTTGAAATTTTAATGGTAGATAACTTTATGGATGAACTATTAATTTTTAGTAGAAATTTTCAATAGAACTGTTTCTTTTCAAGCGCTGTTATTGCTATGAATAAAAAGTAATTAAGCAAAAGACAAGACTGTTGTGGATCTTCTAATATTACATTAATGTCTACTTTAAAGTAGCCTTATAATAGCCTACATGGCCTTAAAATCAGTAAAGGAATCTGGTCGTGAGGTGGTTAATAGTTGACAGATGCAGACCAAATTTCACTGCCAATCATTTTGGATTCGCGATTAAAATATAAGTTTGAAAGGGCTGTCGAGTCAAAACATGTGCGAGCCACTATCTTAGATACGTATTCAAACCAGAGACGCAATCAGAAATTATTAAAGGAAGGAGATATCAACCAAAATTACAAAAAAAACCCACTCAATCTCGATATGCTACTGAGCCAAACCTATGAATATCCAACTAAGACGAAAAGCAAAGTTATTGTGACAAATTCGTAGAATCCTTTTACTACCTTCCTTGTGTATTGAAGGTCACGTTTTTCCCATCCACAAAATCTTAACTCTATTTTACAACTTACACTAATCCGTTGTTATTGCTAACATTTGAAAGTTTGTTTTCTCTTATAACTATTCTGATCCACTTGTCCAAAGCGAAACAAGGGAAGTAACTAACAAAGTAAACTTAGGAGCTTAAATAATTGTTTATTAAATTTTTTAGTATTTTAATCCTATATACTAATATATAAAGCTGAAGAGTTTGTATGTTTGAACGCGCTAATCTCAGGTACTACCAGTCCGATTTGAAAAATTCTTTTTGCATTAGATAGCCCGTTTATTGAGGAAGGTTATAGGCTATATAACATCACGCTACGACCAATAGGAGCGGAGCAGTAAACATAAACGTCAACCAGCGGGTGCTTGGCCGCACGACGAGAACCGAACATTACCAAGAAAGGGCCGAATTTAACGCGGGTGACACCGCGAGGCACAACTCGTAGTATAATAAGTTACAAGAAATAAATAAATACATAAATAAATAAAAAATAAACATCATATATACAAAAACATAAGGTTTACGTGCACTGCGTAGTATTTGAAACAATAATGAAGCTGTACACCTGTGTAAAGAAATTAACATATTTATACAAATAAAATACGACGTTTCACCGTCGAGAGACAGCCTTCTCAAGTGAGTGTCCTTCTCAAGTGTATGGCTTCATTATTGTTTCAAATAAACATCATATATGTAATACAAAAATATTAGATTAAATTTACTTTAATTTACCAGTTTTAGTAAACAATAACTGATAACCTACAAGCTTTCAAATAACCAGAAAATTACTCAGTATTTACTATTTATTTGAAATAATTCGTAGGATTAATTTTAAGAATTTTTTGAAATTTGGAGTTGAAGTGGAATGTAGAGCAACAGCTTCTAAGAAGACGATAAGTCAGATATGTTATTTATTCTATATCATTCCGATGCATGAGTCAAAGGGGAAAGGACAGACAACACCCACGCATAAAGCAACCGCTCACTTCAACCTCGCCTTTCTCTAATTACGTCTGATTATACGCTAGTGCACAAGGTAAAGTTTCATCTGAGATCTTTTTTATTTTAATGTTTAAATTAATTCATCGAATTCAAGATAGAACCTGACGCTGCTATAAGATTAAGTCCAGTCTTTGTGGGGAAAAAAATAAATAAATTCAGTCATGCCATAAATTTATAAAATAAACTATACCGGATATAAATGTTTATATCTCACATTTTTGATGTCGCCTTAATTAAGAGCTGACGTAAGTCATCAAAAAAGGCCAAAAATTATTGAAGGACTGGTCGTCTTTTACTATTTTTCCATTCAATGGCTTTTGTCTATAAATTGAGTAAATTCCCACCGAAGATGTTTTAACCTAAAACAACTATTTGCTTATTTAAAGGATATTCTTGCGTAAGACAGATAATGTATATGTTGGTTTATTATCAATATTATTAGTGTTAATATCACACTTTCCTTTGTCGTATTTTTTCATTTTCTTTTTATCGTTATTTAATTTGAAGGTTTTTTTTTTTTTTCCTCTAGACTGGATTAATTTCTTCTTTCTATTAAATTCAAGAGCAGGTTTTCATCAGTTAGCCGTCTCTTTTTATTCTTCTCATAGGAAACATGGGTTTAATTATCTGATGAAATCTGAATTTAATTCCTTAAATTCGATTGTTGTTCTTGAGAATTTTCTATTGTTTCCTCATTGTTGGACTCGTAATTCAACTCAACTGGTTCCTTACAGGAGGTATTTCGGGAAGAACGATTTCCAACAACCAAAAATTAGAGTTGAATTAAACAAAAAAAAAAGTTCTCGACATTGTCATTTTGTGATGTCAATATCGTACTTAATAACACACACTACTTTTTGTTGAAATCACAACTTACTCTTTAAAAAGTTAAAGTATCCCACTTAGGCCTACAAAGGCCTATGGGGTGGCTGGAGGGTAGGCTCCAGCATTCACGACCTAACGGGACGAATTGAGGTCGGGGGGTCGGCCCGACGCCCGCCCGCCTTTAACTCCGGGAAAGAAACCCGGTACCCATTCTAGAGAGGGCTGGGTAGACCCTAGGGCCCGTTTGGAGGAGAAAGGAGCGTGGAAAAATTCCCGCACTCCGCCGAGGCCGGGAACCGAACCCGCCACCTCCAACCCGCAGCCAAGCGCCCTAACCCACTCGGCTCAACTTACTCTTTATATTTTAAAATTTCATCTTTTTTTGATTTCCGAAGCTCATTTTTTTGATGAAATTTTCTTGAAGTCTTTTAAAGAATCTCTCATTCAGTCTTTCTTAATTTCTGTTTTTATTTTTAAATCTTTCTAAAAATTGTTCGCCAAGAACAAGACAAAGAAATAACCATTTCGGTCACTGGATGGTATGTTCTCAAACAAAACTATACATATAATTTAGTGAATACTGCAGGAATCAACCATACCTTAATAACTGTCCTCTCTGACCTTTTTATCAAAATTGATCTCATTATTTAAAAAAAAAAAAACACACACACACACACTCAAAGCTTTTATTTAGATTTCCTTATCTGGTGTACGAGACTGTTCTCGTACTATCTATAAGAATGCACACCAGATGTCAGCAGCATCAGCTGACTTGTTAACTATTATCACCAAAATATCATTCGGAATCAATTCTACTGGATAAAAATATTTGATAATTGTTCAAAGCCAACTAATTAATATTAACAAACTGGAACTTTTTATTATTTTTATTTTTAATGAAACAGAAGATAAAACTCATTAAATGAATGAAATTTACAATGACAAATCAAACATTTTACCTAATCTTCCAAAGAATACAAATATTTTGGAAGTGAATTAAATTATAGTTAGGTTTTTTTTAAAAAAAGGTAACAAAAAAATTGATATTTTTCTTTAAAAGTTTGTTCATAATTATCTCGATATTTTTTATATAATATTTTTCGTAGAATCGGGTGTAGACTTTATTTACAACTTTGCTAAAAAGTACTCTTAATTCTGGAAAGTTCGAAACAATATTAAAAACGAATTTCCTCTACTTTGCAAACAGATGTAAAGAAGATTCCATAGTTCCCGTATGACTGTTCTTTTGTTTTTATTCTACAATTAAAGTCAAGGCTCTATTGGCTAAACCTATCTTGTTTACTTCCATCAACATTCCTTGGTTAGCGCGAGCCACCACCCACCCGCCGAGTCTCCAGAAAATTCCTTTTGGCTCAGTCTTAATAACTCAGGCTGCGGGGTCCCGACCATCAATCTCTCGCAAGGAACATCAGATATCAAGCCAAGGAAAGCCAGCCGAATACAAGAACCAAATTGAAACAATTCTGCAATTGTAGCGAATAAAAATTTCAATCGATTTTTCTTTTAGCAAAGAAAGCTTCAAAACATATTAAAATAAGTCAAAACTTTTAGTACAGTTGAATCTTCCAAAAAGTTAAGACAAAAAAAAAAAAAAAAAATCACCGTAAAGTATGCAATTATCTTGCCATCATATATATATTTCATCATACATGTTTTTTACAACAAAAATAGTTCTTTTTAGAACAGCAATCAATTTCGTGGCCCGTCATGTACTTTGTCATTATGTTTTGTGTCCCACGAATAGTCCTATTTCAAAAGTTTATCATCTGTTTGATATTCAGTAAAGAAATTTAACTGAAATGAAAAAGTGTCATAAGAAATCATAAAAAAAAAGTTCTTTCCTGAATTTAATATTTATTTCAACTAATGAGTCTGATAAAATTATTATTATTATATCGAAAAAGTTTCAAACCATGGGATTCCCCAGCTAAGACAATATGGCGGGTCAAGGACCAAAGCACATATTGCCAAGTGTATTAAAAAAAAAATAAAAAATTGGAAGAATAGTTAGGGATGTGTGCTTGTGTCCATAAATTTCCGAACTATGCGTGTTGTGTTGAGTACCACAGCCTTCTGGAGTTGTGCATAAGTGTTTTTATGAAGTCCTAGTGTGCTGAGGCTGTGATGCAATGTGTGAGGCACCATTATTATTATTATTATTATTATTATTATTATTATTATTATATGCACAAAACAGTGTGTATCAACAGCTGCCAGTTCTTTAGCTGGTGTTGGCCTTCAAACGCATCGAATTCTTCCCAAGAATCTAGGATGTCGTAATGTATCGGCGCAAAATATGTGCTGATCCAAGCAGTGCGGCTTTTTGGAGTTGACCGATGGAGATTTTGTCAATATTTAGATGTTGTAAGTGCTTACCAAGGTTTTTTGGTATAGCACCCAGTGTGCCGATAACCACTGGAACCACCACTGCTGGCTTGTGCCATAATCGTTGAACCTCGATTTTTAAGTCTTGATAACGTGTGATTTTTTTCTAGTTCTTTTTCTTCCACTCTACTATCACCAGGTATGGCTATTATTATTATTATTATTATTATATAAAAATAATTGTTGTTGATTTACTCTAATTTCTGCTATTATACGTATAGTTCGCTGTTTTCTGCAGTTGCGATAAATATCTGCTGTGTACTCAGAAGGGTTGTTGTAGATTTCATTGCAATTGACGATGGGATACCATTATCCTGAACCAAGATCATTGTACAGTATTTTGTTTTAAACACATTTTTAGTAACACATAACAAAGTTTTGAGTGAAAACTCTTCGACATAAGAATTAAAATTAACTTTAGATGAATATATAATATCAAGGGGCAAAATAATTTTTCGACATATCAAGATTTTCGAGATATCGAGAGTATACTGTATATTAAATTGTTAATTCTAAACTCAAATGTTTCTTGTTGTGTTTCAAAATGTAGTAAATAGAAATGAAAAATGCAGTCATAAGAAAAACGAAATTCTTTTCTGGATATCTAATAATATTCATCAGATCAGCTATACTTTTTTAACTGAATTTGTTACTAATTAAAAATTCAGTAGAAGAATTCTATTAATTCAGCTGTAATTGTGATTCGCTAATTTTGTTTTGTTTAGTTGCGGCACGCGATAAGACTCAAACGTGGTCCTTGAGATGAAATGAGCTCAAGATAGCTGGAATATTTTAAGAAGGGTGGAGGACAAATGTTTAAAACAAATTTATCTATTTCAAAAATTGATATTATTGTCAATTATTACTAGTTGACCCGTGAGAATAATTCGCATGGTATCTTGATCAGTCACCATTGAGAAATAATAAACAACTCCAACAGCTGTCGTGCATGTTAGTTAAACAGATTGTCAAAAGATGGCGCCTTCTACATTTTTATAAAAAGGTTTTTAAAAATAACGAAAACATTAATTTTAAACAATTTGTTTATTTTTCGTCATTAGCGGTGAACTTAATCTTCAAAATTACGTCTCAATCATTGATTTTGATGAAGTATTAAGGGAGATATGGCGAACCGACAAAAAAACACCTTTGAGAATTAATATATAGAGATACTTCATACTTTTCCTTTATTATACTTTTTAAAATAATAAATAGACACCTAACTATTTCTAAATAAATAAACGAAAGAAAAAGAAAAGATACATCAGGAAAGTTGCTCCATTGAATAGATTTACTCCACTCCAATTATCGTCAAAAGAGGAATAACTGCTCAAATAGAAGCCAGCACCATATAAGGAACAGATACCAAAATAACTGGATTAACTGGACTGTTTCTTGCCACTGGAACCAGTTCTTCTGCAAACAAAATTCATAATTCTATTTAATTTTCTCCTAAATAATTACAGGGAAGACAGAAAATCTAAATAATGATTGGTAATCCAATCCACCGCTGCCACAAGAATTACGAAGGCCTTCACTGACAGTTTCAAGTGGGAATCGAATTCCTAAGAGAAATAATCATTTCTGCATTCAATAATATCGGAATTTCTCTGTTGTAATTCCTTAGTAACAACAGTTTAATCCATTTCTTATAATTAGTTTCTTTCGCTAAACATTCAATGTCCCCCAGTGAATTTAGAATTTATAAATATATTTCGAAATATCGCGATCGAATCATTGAGAAAAACAAAAACACCAACGGATTCCTAACATCCAACCAAAATAAAACTCAGTATCTTTTTCTTTCTTTTTTTTTGATTGCAATGGGGCGGGAGATGTAGTTACAATCTCCTCAATATTTTCCAAATTTCTGATTATAAATGGTCAGCATTGAGGAAACGTCTTCCTGATTGTTGTACGGTATTATTATAATATAATATAAATGTAATAATATAAACAAAGAAGGTAGGGAAAGCGATTAGTAAAAGAAAATATAATTGATATTGATTTAATTTCCTTATTATAAATGTGATTGTTGCGAATGCAAAAGGCGCAATTGTTGCGATTATTATGAAATTGTTGCGATTGCTGTGCTTGTTGTAGAGCTGTATTATCATTGTGATTGTTGCGCTTGCAAAACACGCAATTGTTGCGATTGTTTGTGCGTTGCATTGTGGGATACATGTGCACAGACAAAACGGGATTATAAGTCTTCTGATCCTCAAAATCAAAGACTAAAAATGTATTAATTGAACGAATAAATTAAATGAAATTCAAATTTGTATTTATGGTTCGCATTTTAAATCTTTCATTCCTGTGTATTAGATTAAAATTAATATGTTCATGACAGAAACATTATTAATAGAAACAAATTAAAATAGTAAAGTGAAATAATATATAATTTAATAAAGTTAAAAAAGTTTTTTGCCTTTGTCAATTTAAAAATTCAAATGTTCAAAGAAGGATTTCATTGTGTTATTGAAGAATTCTTTTTTTTTTTTATTTATCCTGTTGTGATTTATGTTGGAATTTTATTTTATCATTATCTTTTTATTTCATTTTTGTAAACGTCCGAATTCTGTATAAATTCTGAAAGAATGGGATACATTTTCTTCTAAGTCTTGATTAACAATTTACTACATTTAAGGCTTTATTTTAAATCAGTGATTATTATAAGTGTGTTTTTATTCTGATAGACAGGTGCTGCATCCATTGAAATATACTTAAACAGACCAACAACACTTTCTTTGTGAAGTGAGATAAATAAACTGAAATGGGAAAAAAACGACCCGGTTGTCAACGGGAAGAGAATGGGACGGACCGTTTCGTCTTTTTTAGGATTTATCAGCCTGCCAAACTCCACCGATGACAGACTGAGAAGGTGCGAGAAGTTAAGAATCCCGGGTCTCGCTCCCGAGAGCGGGACCTCCCCCCGAAGAAATCCTAACAAAAAATTAAGCAAAATATAAAAGTTAAAATATAAAAGTCTCATCGGTAGAGTTTGGCTGGCTGATGAGTCCTAAAAAGGACGAAACTGTCCGCCCCATCTCTTCCCGGTAACAGCTCAGGGTGCGAACTCCTTTCTCTTTTAGCGTTGTGTCTTCGTTTTTTACCCATTTCTTGATCTAGTAAGGCACGCTAAATTTCTTTTCAAGATAAATAAACTCTAAACTCGTAATGTATTTCGTACAGCAAAATTGTATTTCTCTCCTGAATTTACAATGTGAGTGAAGAAAAACAGATTCGATTTTTATCACATAATAAAGAATTGGCTACTAACTATTCTGGTTTCGTTCTGTTTTGTTTTTTTTTAATGTTTGCAAACAAAATTAATATTCTTACGAATTTTTTAATTTATTAGCATTTATATCTTTCATCTATTTCATCTTGGATCTATTTCCTTTGGCGGCAGAATATGGAACTGTGATCAGATTGAACAAGAAACAACTACGATAAGAGTACTTTAATCAGATGAACACAGGGTTTCGTAGTAAAAATCATACATAAAAAAAAAATCAAAACAAAACAACAAATCTTAAATTAAAAAATTAATTAAAAAAAACAACAAAGTATTCTCTTTATTTTCTCTATTCATTTATTTATAGAATTATGTCATCTTAGTCAATTTATCTTCCCTTCGCTTTTTACTTTTTAATTATAAAATTAAGGAAGCAAAAAAAAAAATCATAAGTCTGACGAAGTTCAATAACAACTTAACATTAAAAAAAATACAAAACGTAATTGGTTTAATTATAATTCCAGATTTTTCTTTGAGCAATTTTTACGAACCCTGAAGGCTGTTAAATAGATCATTCTTGTTCTTAATCTTATTTTTTTTTTTTTTTGTCATTACCGCCGTCCGGGATCTACCTTTCCCTAGAGCCTAGCGTCCGTTTGAGCGCCGCCTGGTCCGCCAGCGGGGGTGGCAACGCAATCCGAACGCCCTCCTTCAAGGTGAAGTGTGGCCGTCGGTGAGGAAGACACCCTGGTTCTTTCTACCCTCCACCCCCTCCGAAGGCCCCATGGTACAAGCCGAATTTCAAATGAAGATCCTGTTGTTCTTGGCCCGATCCACGCTGCAAGCAGGGGGGCGAGGAAGGCAGGGGGATCGTATCAAACGCAAAAGTATGTGCTGAGTAATCGCACGTTTGGAAACACAACGGACACAGAGAATGGACCCTCCTTAGGAATCACAATAACAGACAGGGCGGGAAAAAAACACAACGAATGTTAAAGGCAACAAAGCGTTTACAACAATGGCGCATCCTCAAGCGAAATCTCAAAGGGAAAGACTCTTCCATTAAACTTGTAATTTCTCCCAAAAAAAAGCGTAGAATTAATGGAAGAACATCAACAGACAACGAATAAAGAGTCAAGGATAAGATAAAATTCCATCCGCGTATTGCATTGACTTAGTAAATATTTTAAACTTGTATTTTAAATTAAATATATATCAGCTTAAAACCCCTCTTAAAGACACACACTGATTTGTTAACATAAGAAATCCATATGGAAAACAAATAGGTTTCAGATCTTGAATCACTACAATACACCGGTGAAGAAAAAACTGACGTCAACATTACTACAGTCTTAATACAAGATCTCGTCGGAACCAATGTGGCGCCCGAAAAGTTAAAATAAGCAATAAAAAACTCTCCAAAAGGATAAATTGCGAGAAAATTCATGTGCACGCTACACGCGGCCGCTATGAATTTTTTTAGCGCATAAAAATCAGAATGCGCAGGTAAATATTAATAAACGGTGAGACCAAGTTGAATACTAAACGGCATCCTAATCCTTTTGGCGACTCAACTCAACTATCGGACTCAACCTCTAGGCAATTTAAAATCAAATATTTGGTATTTGATTATCAAACCCGAAACTTCGTCGCTAAATCGTGTAAAAGAATTTTGGGAGGAAAGTCTTCCAGCCGAAATAAGGTCTGCTCATTGGAAATGAATCTATTGATGAAAACTATTTAAACAACGTTACGGCTTTGTAACTTAATGGGTTTCAGTTTCAAAGTTCGTTCTTTTTCGTAGCAAATGGAAATCATTTAAAAATTCGCTTTTGAAAAGTAAGTACTTATCTGAAAGAGCTCTAATCATTTCATCATAACATATTTAAAAATAATATGTATTAAAGTGTTATTGTCGCCGATATTCACCTTTGGTTTCTATGATTGGCTTAGTATCGGATGACGTCATGTCCGGTAGTATTTTAACAACACTGATAACAAACACGTTTGATTTATTGAAGAAGTCACGTGACTGAATCTGAAGTGTAGGAGAATTAATCAAACAAGAATTGCCCAGAATTGTTCTAGAAACCATAGATAAAGATTCAAAATCCAATTAAACACTATTACCAGACAAATTGTGGTTGCTTTGAAATGTGCAGACTAAAGATATATTGATTCTGGGCGAAAGAGAATCTTGTAGTTGAAGCAGAGGAAAAGAAAATAAAGCATATTAATTACAAGACAAGCAATCAATGGTGAAATCTATTTTGAAAAAAACTTAAAACAATGGTTTATTACAATGGTGCCTATTACACTAATGACAATAGAGTTCGGGAGTATCACAGGGAAATACCATCGGAGGATATGGATTATATCATTACGGAATAACATATTATAAATGCTAATCATATCGAATTAGGCTGGCATCTACATACAGGTATGAGACGCTTAACATCCGTCCGGACAACGCATATACGTCCGAAATACCACAAAGTCCAAAAATCCTGTTCCTGAAGAAAGTTTTTTGGGAAAAAAAAAATAAATAAAAAAAATAAAATAGTGCGTACAATAGTATAATTGCATAATCATTAGTGTGCTTTCTAATAAAAGTTTCATATAAAAAGTTTAACTTATAAAAATAAGAAATAAAATAATTTACTGTACAATACTGTACTTATATACTTATAGTTTAGTATAAGTATATAATCAATAATGAGAATTATTTAACTATTAATATACAAGTTTACAATATTACTCCAAATTCATTCAAATTTACTTTATATTTTCAGGAACAGTCAATTTCAATCAATATTAATCAACTTTGCACATTCATGTATGGAAACTACAGCTTCATTCGTGATAAGTATAGTTTACGTATCACAATTTCTAAATCACACTTTGGCTTTCGGGACGTATTGTTTTACTGTCTGTCTACATTAATATTGTTAGTGTATTACAACACAATACTGTTTTAGTTAGTAGGAATACAGTATAGCATTGTGGCAATTTAGGCAATACAGTATATAGGTTTGTTCACATGTAATGTTCGCACACCGTCCTATTGGAAGGAACATATAATATAAATATGAATTTCGATGGGGGTTTATAAATTTCGATGTCGGCAATTTTACAATGATATTAACTAATAGTAAATTCTAATTGTTATTACTTTTAAATTTGGCGACTTTATTAATAAAGAAAACAATAGAACGAACAATTAACATTCGAAAATGAAAGAAAATGATATCTATTCAAAATAACATAATAATAAGAAGAAGAAAAAGAAAAAGAAGTAAGACTAACACGAGATTTGCAAACAGCAGCTGACGAACTTTGACTCTCCTCTCGATAAGATACATAAGGATTTTCGTTGCTGAAAATAAGGCGCTAGGGTCTACCCAGCTTCCTATACAATGTCTGCTGAGAACCTATATCATAGTCAGTCCATTTCAACTATTATATTAACAATGAAACGCCGTAATGTCCCTAAAAGGAACGGATTTCAAGAGAGACTTTCATAAATACATCAACTTAAAAATTGTAGATTTCTAGTAATTTCAAATTAGAAATAAATTGAAAAGATACTGACTCTTATTAGAACAAGACAATAACATCACTGTCAAGTCCCATAAAAGAATGGAAAGAAAAGAACGGACACAAAGGATAAGTTGGGTCCAAAATTTCCTATTAACTGTATTCCCTTCCTCAAACAGTAATTCAATATACGAGTACATTACCTTCATTACAAACTCCCGAAAGTCTTACATTTAATTTTTTTCCTGCAACATTTACCATCCACTCACACAGTAAAAGAGTTTAATCATAAACACGCCTTCACTAAATCTCTTTTTTTTCTTTTCAACTTTGCATAATATTAAAATTAAAACACTCGTTGTATGTTCATGTCCAGTCTGTTTCCCTTTCACTGGTTGAACAGAAGTAACCACTCTCTTCTAACATCTTTTCAATAACAATTAACTCTTTATCAAATAGTTGTTACTTATTTCATTTCATAAATCACTTCTTTATCTTAAAGAGTTGTATTTCAGAAAGTAAGTTTTTCTTTCTCTCTTTGTTTTCGCTTCAAAGCTTCGTTCATTTCAAATCTTTTAAACACTCAACAGTGGAGCTTTGTCAAGGCCCCCCATCTCTTTTTTAACTGAAATAATCAGAATATTTACTACGATATTATGAAAGGAATTTATCTGATCTTTCATCAAATTAATTGCTAATTAATATACCTTAATTTTTCTAGAATGATTTAAGTTGTAATTTGAAGAAAAAAAATATTGTCCACTTGATTTGCTTCAGAATTTGACAAGAAAAAGTTTTACTATCAACACGCTGAAAGATGAAACTCCCAGAATGCAAAGCAGATTACAGATTGTCCTTTCCTGGCCAATATTGAAATAGAAGAACATTGAAATAGAAGAGGTCGCTTCTCTTCTGTTTCAATGTTAGCGGTCGCCCAGGAAAGGACAATCTATAATCAGCTTTGCATTCTGGGAGTTTCATCTTTCAGCGTGTTGATAATAGTTCTTATTTGTTTTTGTTTGTGTAGGAGTCGATTTTTAATATTTCATTTTATACTTTTTATAATATCCTCTCTTTCTTTTCTCAAAATTTTATTTTAAAATCTCATGGTTTTTAACAATGACATAAATTGAGGTAAAGCTTGCAGAAAGTGATTAGAAGACGTCATTCCACGAATTTTGTGATTTTTTTAAAAATTTAATTCCCTCCTTTTTTTCTTCCTTAGAAATGTTCCTAATATCGATAACCACTCTTGAAGGCATTTCTTTTTCCAGTCTTTCCTTCTCTTTCTTCCGAAGATTTGGCGGATGAAGAGGGCGAAGTTGATTTGCATGCAAAAGAGTGGGCAGCGGTTGACCCGTGCGAATAGACGGAGGATTAACCGACCCATGTACCACTCTCTCTCTTCTTCAACTCATCCCACCCGCCTACGCTTTCTCCCCTCCGCGTCTCCAAAGAGAAGAGCAAGAGTTCAAGATCAACATCTTTCCTTTTGCAGACACACAAAGACACTGATTAGATGGACATGGCGGGAAAAGCAGCTCAGAGATCCATAAAATGCAGCCCTTGATGAATAGCTGACATCATTTGCCGCCAGCCACACCTCAAACACTCGAGCTCCCCCCTCAAAAAAACACACACAAAACCCCGTCTACATACCATCGAATAATAAACAAAACAGCTGATTCAAGTAATAGCTTCTCATTTCCGAAATTTCTGAGAATTTACTCGATTTTTATTTTTCTTTAACAGATTAACGAAACACAGTATGTTACAATTCTTTTGCCTAATTATTCACTTTTTTGTAGTTAAACTCTTTGTAGAAACAGGTATTCAAAAGATGTAATTCGATGAAAACAGATGAATGACGTAACCCTTATTCCTTCATTATATACAACTAGCAGCAAAGCCAGTCGGCTGACAGGCATATAAAAATCAGAAAAATCATTTTATTATCAACTATCAAATATAAAGTAAATGTAATCTAAATACTGTGCTAACTTGTGAACGAAGCTTCTACGGCAAAAATGGTTTTGAGATTCGAAATCAGCGTAAATAACTGAGTAAATATGCCAAATTTCATTAAAATGGATGTAGTGGTAACAAAATTATTTGGTTTTGAACGTATGTTTTGTTAGAATTTCAGTTGTCGAGGTCAGTGAATAAAATTTCATGGAAACAACATGGAATGACAAAATGAACTAATATTTTCATCCAATTTGAGTACCCTTGATTCAATTTACAGACACACAGACAGACAGACGAACTTGGCCAATTATATAAGTTGATTAATATTTTCCTTTGGTCCTCCACTATTGGATATAGGTGCAAAATAATCAAACAATGCTCACCTAACTCATTAATTCGCTAATGAAAATATTATTGCATTGAATTGAAGGAACATCGTATTTAATTTCAAAAAATCATCATCAGAGAGAATACAATTCGTTACTAAAAAATTTAAATTACCTTATTGATGGGACAAAATAATTAAATTCCTGATGATACAACTACAAGAAATATGTTAATTAATCATCTCCTTAATTTGAAAAAGCTACGTTGATGGATTGGACAGCCTAGCACTATATTATTATTATTATTATTATTATTATTATTATTTGACACAGTACAAAGACAACATCTTTGACTGGATTAATTGAGCAATTCAAGTCTCACCCAGAGACCTAAGAATTGTCCAAGTATCTTCGCAAAATATAAGCAGTGCCTAGTAATGATGTTATTATTATTATTATTATTAAAAAAATAGCCCTTAGCACGAAATATATTTTACACTGATGACCTAACAATCAACTAAATAAATTTTAAAACTAAGGAATAAACAAAATCAAGTTAATTATATAAGATTATTAAAAAAAGTATTATAAAAGAATTATAAATATACTATTAAGCATCATCTACTACACCAGAAATAAATGTTAAACACTACATTTATTTCGAGAAAAAAACAGCAAATTTTCGAGGAGAAAATAGAAAAAATAAAAAAAGTCTCCTCTTCTTCAAGCCTTTACAAATAATAATATTAATATTTAATCACGAGATTTATATTGTGTTAATATTGTATTGTTTATATTCACGGATATTGTAAATTCAAAATCTCGTGATTTAATATTAATATTATTATTTGTAAAGGCTTGAAGAAGAGGAGACTTTTTTTATTTTTTCTATTTTCTCCTCGAAAATTTGCTGTTTTTTTTTCTCGAAATAAATGTAGTGTTTAACATTTATTTCTGGTGTAGTGGAAGATGCTTAATAGTATACTTTACAGAAAAGGTTTGAAGAAGAAATATGGAATGTTTAATTATAAATAAAGTTCAATTTCAAGTCGACACACCTGTTTAAACTAATATTTTAAATTAAAACTTTACACAACTAAAATTAAAAAACTTTGTTAAAATTAAAGCTGTATACAATTAAGTTTATAGAATTATAAACTTAATATCTTATTTGTTAATAGTGTGTTCACAGAAAGGTTTGATTCAATCAATAAATGTGAATTTTAAGTTCACATTTGGCAGGATTTCGAGGCTCACGATCATTCACGATTAGATATTTTGCAACGGATACCTCGGATGAGTAACAACATTAGAAAAAATGTCTGTGTTGTTGTTTTTTTTTTTTTTTTTTTGGTTGGATACTAGCTCGAGGTAATGAAATTCGAATACTAGAGAAATTACTTAAACAAAAAGTTTCTTTTTACTTATTTTTGTTATCTGGAAATTATCAGGCCGTGATCTGCACATTATAAATTTCAAACATAGAAAAGACAATAAGACCTTCAAATAATTAACTAAATAAAAAGCTATTATAAAAAGTTATTAAAAAGTGAAGCAGGATGACAACTGTTGATAGAAGATCTAATTTGTTAGTCTTTCTTGCTAAATGTTCGGCCTTTTTTGATTAATTTATTCACTTCATTAATTCACTTGTGGTCGGCATTGGAGCTGGAACATCAATTCGTTCCTTCATTTTAAGATTTCTTTTTTTCTTTTTAATTTTTGAAGATCACAGAGTTTTCCCACGTCTTCATTCGAACTACTTTCATATTTACAAGGGGGAAAAAAATCAGAAATATAAAACATCATTTCCTTCGCCAAAGACGCCTCTGTTTCTTTTCTTAGTGAAACATACAGTTTTATTTATGAATCCATATATTTAATTCAAGTTTATTTTCTTATGTATCTCTTTATAATTTTAAATCTTATTTACTACAGAATATTCTTCATATGATTTAGATTTCCGTAAAAAAAAAAAAAAAATCAATCAATATGATACCATGTGCCAGACATGGAAGTAAATATTAATTAACAGTAGACTATATTCAGAATATTATTATAATGGATATTATATATAATGAATATAATATAATTCTGGGTTATGTCTTAAAATTCGTCAAAATACAATTATACCAAACTTCAGTAATTGTTTATAACAGATGACAGAGTCCATCGGGTGATATGACATGTTTGTAATAATACACTTTTCTGGATATTTTTGATAAGATTTTGTTGCAGACCAATTTTTTCTAAATTATCAATAAAATTCTTTGAAACAATTCCGGTCGCCGATATCACCAATGGTACTGTTTGAATTCGTTGCTGCTTCCATATTCGCTGTATTTCAATCGCCAGATTTTCATATTTTGAACATTTTTCAATTTAAGTTCTGGAAATGTTTTGGGACAGTGGGACAGAAATGTCAACTATTGAAGTTTGTTTCTCCACTTTATCAACCAAAACAATATCCGGACGATTGAAGTCAACAGCATTATTATTATTATTATTATTATTATTATTATTACATAAAAGTTCCTAAACTTGGGTTTCCCCAGCGAAGACAACATGGCGGGTTAAGGACCAAAGAACATTTTGAGAAGTGTGAAAAACTGTGCGGGGGGGGGGGGAATTATTATTATTATTATTATTATTATTATTATTATTATATATTTGCTTATAACTGTTATTCTTATTCACATTGTTATTAAATCAATCATAAAGTTAGGAATTTCTACTTTTATCATTTATGAAAGGTAATAAATAGTAATGTTTTTTTCTTTTTGAAGCTATAGTTTTAATTACATTGGATAGTTTTACTTACAATTATATTCTAATCACACACTGATACATGGTCTTAAATTAGATTGAAATTACAGACAATTATAACTCATGTAACAACCTGTATTAATCTACTACCTGACTATTACAAACGATCAGCTATAAATCAATAAGACCATTACATAATGAATGCTAGGAAATAAAGTAGACACAAGACATCTATCTTCAAGCAGGATTGAAATTACAATATTAAAATAGGGAAATTAAAATGCAATGATCAGAATTACTGCCAGACCATAAAAAAAATGTAGACTGGTTAATAAACAGACTCAAAATGAAGTGGGATATTATTTCAGTTTGTATTTTTTTGTTTGTTTTTGTATTGAGCCTGTGGATAGTTGAACCATTTTTAGTTAGTAATGGTGTTATTCTAATTTTATCCTCATTAAGTTTTAAATTTGATTCGGTGTTGAAATCTGTTAATTTTCAATTCAGTCATTTGTAGATCACATGGAGGCTGATCAGCCAATCAGACCTTTATAAATATTGTTTGGATTTTTGTCAGTAGCGTCGCAACAACTAGCGCATGGTGCGAACGCTTTATTGATTTTAAAGACTAGGTGATCACCCAACAACCAAAGAAAGGTTATGGATCTACCTGTAATAACAAAAAAAAAAAAAAAGGCGCCATCATGCGGTATCGACGGCGCCTGGTGCGGGAACATCACTCGCACCACTCTTGCTGCTGCGCTTTATCAAGTAAAGGTAGAGAAACAAGTTGTTACCTAAAACTTGTGAACAAAATTTGTACATTCATTAAAATTTGAAGGTCACTTAACTAAACAGTCAGTAAAATATGTTACAAACATACTGTATATCGTTGAAAACATAATCGCTGTCCCAGAAACACCAGGGGATGCGAATGAAATATCTAAGCCTTGCCTATCCGAGGTTGAATCACACTCAAATTACTTATTTGTCTGTCTACTCAAAAAAAGGTAAAACAATTTAAATAATATTCAATGTACATTTATATTTGAAGTAAATCTAAAATTAAAAGGGTAAGACCGTGCTTTGCAAATGACATCCCAAAACACCTGTTTCTCGCTAAATTGGCGATCATCAGTTGAGAGTAAACACACTGTGAACACACCTGGTCTCAATACAGAGGTGTATATAAATGGAAGTAGGAATAGAAATGGCACCTCTAGAAAACTAAACTAAAAACAAAATTACACATTGAAAATAAAGTAAAGGAAATTCTTGTGCTGCCCTCCGCTAGCCTCAAAGAATTTTCTAAGCGCATTGTTAAGAAAGAAAATCTAAAACCTCTTAAAGAAATTCTGGTTAAGATCTACGGAAATCACAGAAGTAACTCAATTGGTCTTGCAATTACTTTTCCTTTTTAATAACAACGAAACTGGTGATTAACTGAGGATTATCTGAAGACAAATGCTTTCGTTTACTGAATAGATGTTGATTCCATGATTTGATGACGAAAACAGACTGAACTGGAAAGGAGTTGGTTTTTTTCCGAACTGACCAAGTGGAGAAAAGACACGCAAAGGAAACAGCAGTGGTTAATTACAACTTCTGTGATTTTTCTCAGGACAAGAACTTCATTGGAAGAGAAGAAGGAATTCCACTGCAAGAATGTTCCCAAATGGAATTAACAAAAGAGAACTCACAGTCTACTTTCCTTAACGAAACGAAAGCCTAGATTGAAAATTATAAGATTTGCGATTAAAAGCAGTAGAAATTTAATCATTCTCTCTCTCTAACATCACTCTCAAAAAAAATTTGTCTTCTAAATTTGCCTATCAAGGTTCAAATATCCAAGTGGCTCAGAAGTTACTAGAAAAACACATAAACAGATTGACTAATTTTATGAATATATCAAATATATTATCTCTGTACAAACTTTGAAGGTAGGTGAGGAATACAAAACAAATTATATTCCTAGTGGAACCATTCCGCTATATTATTTACAAAAATTGATCAATTGACCCAAATGTTTTAGTCGCCGCCAGGTGCATGGATTGTCTCAAGTGTTGTATTGTTTATTTTATTTTATTTTATTTTTATTATCTTTTTTTTGTGAAAAGATTACAAACACGACAGTTCCAAATTTACGACAAATTGGTAATTTTTTGAGCCATTTAGGGCCTTTTTTACCAGTCTTCTTTGTAAGCCTTATGGGTAGCAAAATTTAATCGCTTCATTATTTTTATAAACGAAACCTTTACTTTGGTAGTGAATTTTGTCACTTTGTAAGAATAAAACAAGACGATGTTCTAAAAAAAACAAGGTGATTTTCTGATCTAAAATGTGCACGTTTTATTCCTTTCACACGAATAAATAAGTGTAAAAGCGAGAACGAAAAGGACATACTTAGGGATTAACACATTTCGAATTACTTCTACAATAAAAGTTTTTAACAAAAAATTATTCCTTAAATAACTTATTTCAAAATATTTCTTCAAACATTTCTGCTATAATTGGTACGGTTTTCATATATATATATTAGCTTTATAGGCACAATACTAGCTTTTTTCATGAGTTAAATAACTATATCAAACTTCTAACTTAGCTTGTAGGACTACCAATAGTGTTCAATACAAAGTAACAATGTAACGAACAGCATTAAATAATTAAACCAAAAAAAAAAAAAGTTCCTACCAACAATGGCTGCTGTTTTTTCCAGTTGTTCCAGTTATGCAAGAGTCTCAACTGTACTTAATGATATCCTCAAGGATTTCAAAAAAAAAAGAGAAAAAAAAAATACGGAAAGGGGAAGAAAAAAAATTGTATTACGGATTCAAAGAAACAAAAAATCAAAGGAAGGAGGGAGGGGGGGGGGAAAAAAGGAGGTAGCCTAAAATTATTGGTTGATGGGTTTTCTCAGCAGAATCTTCCCAGGTTCCGCTAATTGTAGGATCCTATGTGGGTGTCAATGGGAAGAAATGTGGTCAGTTAAACACTGCTCTGCTTCTTACAAATCCCATGAAGAAACTTGTCCTCCATTAAAATAAATTATATATATACTATAATATATAAGATTTATATTTTTTTTTCTAATGTTGTTATATGTTTGACTGCTTCTAAAATTTCTCAGCATTTTTTTTTGTCTTCGATTTCCTTCCTGCTCGGTTTATTTGTTGTTTCTTTTCTTTTTTTAATCACGTATCATTCAAAGCAGATAAAAACCCATTAATATAACCATTGTCTGTTCATGGGTTGCCAAAGAAACAAAGCTTAGTTACTAAACACATTGAATATCAAAAAAGATGTTACATCTAATAAATAACAAAACCTCACTGGAAATCTCAACAAAATTTAGACAAATAACATAATTCTTATTTTCTTGAAAAAACCATCTCTCGGCGGTGAAACTAGTCGATTCCTTTGTATATCTTGTTTTTTTTTTTTATATAAATTAATTGCATGTTAAACTAATCAGATGTATGGCTTTATCAATGCGTTTAAAAACATCCAGTACACGTAAAACGTTTCTAATCCTAATATAATTCATTATGCTTTTTTTTTTTTTTTTTTTCAATATTTAAAAATAAGAATTAAAAAAAGCAATAAAGTAAATAAAGAAAGAAAGAAAGAAAGAAATAACAAGAGGTTAATTAAGGCATAAATGTCTGTTTATTTAAATAAATAGACCATTTTTTTCCCCCTTTAAATTGCGAAAATAAAATATTCCTCTAAATTCTCTCTTCTATTCACCAAAATCTTGATTCTTTTAAACATCACTGTTAGTTTTTTTAAAACAAAAGTTTAAAAGGAAATTTAGTTTCTACATTCAAAAATACAGAAGAAATGGCAAAAGCAGACACAGAATACCTTAATTAGTTACTTCACATTGTAACAGTTTATATATACATATTTTTATAAATCATTTATTTGTATTTTTCTGCATATATATATATATATATATTATTCATTATTGTTATTTATTTTAAATCATTCGTTTTCTATTTCCTAATTATTTCTGTTTAATTTTAAATTCTTTTCCGTTACAGCCAATTAGTTGATTCATTTTTAAGTTCGTTATGTTTTTAGCCAATCATGAAGATATATTTTTAATTAATCTTCCAATGAAATCCAACTTTGTAAAATCTATAAAAACCCATGTTCTATGTTTAAATAAATTAATTCAGTTCAGTTCCAAACTTGAATCGTTGTTTCTTCGCTCCGAAAAGACTCTACCACAAATACCATTACAATATCCTATTAATAACTGAAATGGCTTTGATTTTTATTAGGGAATTCTGATATTTAATTCTTTTTTAATGATTATTGAAATCAAACCTTACAATATTTCCTCCGACTGATTACTGCCCGTTAGACCCTTCTACTGTTGTGTTGGTAAGGGATTTAATAAAAACAGACGTGAAAAAGATAGTAAATATTGAAGAGTTTAATTATTGAAGTGTTTAATTATTGATGATAATGTGATGAGTAATGTCCAGATTTTGTTTAAAGTAATGGATTAAAATGATGTGGATATATTATTGTGAAAACAATTGAATTTGTTGATCTAAAGTGTTAATAATTTTGTTTTTATTGGAAATCCTATTTAGTTGTTATATTTATTTTTCAAAATTGTTTTAAGTAATGAAGCGAACTTGTATGATTTTTCATTGTAACAACAATTGTATTTATTGCTTCAACGTGTTTTTAATTGGTTTCATGTTCAATACTATTTTGTTATATTTATTCCAAGGAATATTTTAATTTTTCGCTTGAAGAAGGAATGACGATACAATTTCGTCCCGAAAATTCGCATAGTATTTGAATAAAACAATTTTAAATACTAAGATATGGAGTGTATGAAGTTTTAGTTTAAAGATCAAGATTGAGTTGGAATCCTGCAATTTGTTGTATGTCTTTCTTTCTTCTGTATATTTCTCTTTCTTTCTACTGCTTATCCATTTGCTCAGAGATCAAAGAAAATGTACAAAGTCAAAAGAAATGCCTTCAAAATAGAAAGATAAGAGTAGACAATCTGAGAAATGATCTGTGGCTTCCGAGTCCCTATAAAAAGTACTGAGTAACTTTTTTTCCCCCTTTGGATTCATAGGCGAAAGGGAGGGGTCTTGCGCTTCTTGTTATTTTGGATTTTCTTGATATTTTGTAACATGGTTCGTCGTAAGAGAAAGATTGGTATAAGATCTTTGAAACATAATCTACAACTTCATTTCTTTTTTTTTTTTTGGTTGGCTGAAACTTTGATATTTTGGATTTTACTGAAATATCTTTTCTTAGCAAAAAAAACTTTACGATATTTTGATGTAATAGAATTAGAAAACCTTAATTTAATTTCAACTGAAGGCCTATCTAATGTTTTAAAAAAGATTAAAAATATCATTAGTAAATCTACTTCAAATTAGAGATAACTTTAATCGCAGTTATTTTAAATTTTCTTCAAATAAAAAAAAAAAAATCTTCATTTCTTTTCTTTTTAATTTTCACTTTAATTTTCTTTTTAATAAATTTAAAACTTTTACTAATTAGATCTTTACAAAATGGTTCTGAAAAACACAATTAACTTTCTTGTAATGTGTTTGATAATAAAGATACTAAACAATCTCGAGGTTTTCCTATCATTAGGTGACTCACAAACGAAGAATCTGCTTTTTTTCTGCCTAAAAACAAGCTAGTTAAAGACCTTCTTCGAAATCTTTTCTTTATTTAGCTTTTTTTTTTTTTATTTAATGTTGGACAATTAGATATTTTCTTTAACTTGGCTGGCGTTTAACCAGACAAAGGAACAACCACTTGGTTGGGCGTTCAACCAAGGGTCTGCCAGGGTCTAGACTCGGCGTCAGCCAAACCCAATTGCGGAGAAGGAGAAAGTTAAATTACGTGAGAGCAACGGGGAGAGGTCGAAATTACGAGGCGCATAACGTACAGATTGCAGACCCGTACAGTTTAGCAACAGATAATGATGTGACGCCCACCACAACACGACGGCCATTTTGTTTCTAAAACAATCTCTAGCGTATTATTAAGGCGCTTCACTCAAAGGTTGTATTAGCGCAAGGGTCCAAAAATAGAAGGAAAAATAATGCAAACATCTTGGGAATGGAGATTATATTACAGTTTTATTTCCTTAATAAACTGCACAAAAATATGTCCGCTTTAGGTTAGGTAAACATAACTTCATTTATGATTTCGTAATCCTTTTTTTTTTTTTTTTCAATACATTTGAATTATAAATACTAAATGCTTTAAATCTAATCACAGCCCTAAGCTGTAATAATACGTCATCTGATAAAAATGGCGAACGTTTCCGTTAATTTTGAATGGAATGCGGACCTGCATTATTCAGCATAAGATTGTATTGTTCCAAACACTGTTGAAAAGACACTGAAATGAACCAATCAAGTTCACTTTGCTGTGAAATGGCAATTTATTTATTCTCGTTATACAAAGCTTAAAATAAGAAACAATTTCTTACTAAAAAAAAAACAAACAAAAAAAACAGGGTTCCTTTTTCTTCGGATTAATAGGTTTTTAAACACAGGGAATTAGACAAAGACAGCAAATTACATCTCCAAAAAAAAATATATTTGGATGGATTGAACAATATCTAATAATACTTATAAGTACGATAATTTGTAAATGTATTGGATTGGTTTAAAATTAATTACTTGGTTTATCTTCCCATAAATAAAGTTAAAATGACTATTTATTTAATTTAAACGAAGATTTAAAAGTCAATGACAGTTTTTGATAACGAATTGTAATATTCAGATGAGGATATTTTTTTTTTATTATTATTCAAGTTTCAAAAATCAATTTTAACAGTAAATTGGTTATCCTGATAAACCTAGGGGGCCTAACAAAAGAAAAAAGCCCCCACCCCAACCCCCCATATGTTCTCAACTGGAAAAATATTGTAAAATGATAAAAATATTTCTTCTAGTAAAGGTCAACAGATATTTACTTTTCATCATTCATGAATACGGTGTGCAGTAGTATCAAATTAAAAAAGGGGACCAAACACACTAAAATAAATATAAATACATTTACAAAATTCATATTCGTCACATGCACATGTTCCGAGGTATCTTATACAAACCTCTTCTTCAGACTACAAGTAAGAAAGAATACAAATTAGGCTTTTCTGGATTACAAACATTCTTAATATTATTACTTTGATACTTAGATATTGTAATACTATTAAGAATGTTTGTAATACAGAAAAGCATAATTTGTATTCTTTCTTACTTGTAGTCTTAAGAAGAGGTTTGTATAAGATACCTCGGAATATGTGCACGTGACGAATATAGATATTTACTTTAGTTTCTGAATACTGAAGGTGAAGAACGATCGTGATCAAAACAAGTTTCCAGGTTTAAAAAAAAAAGAAAGAAAGAAAGAAAGCAACAAGCAGCACATTTTATTTAACAAGTGGGTCTCCTGTTTCTGTGAATCATTTCTTAGGATACTTAACAATGATTCTGACTCTCCTGTTAGATCACTGTAACAACGAAGTTTCATTACCACAATTCTTTAACGGAGACCCAACAGAAAGAAAACATACGTCAGTGTTAGTAATTAACAGCAGTTCACAGAAATCTGATAAGACTACAGAAATTTAAAGAAAAAGTTTTTATTGATTACAATGAAAGAAAATGAATCGAAAACAAGGAATGTCTTCACTGTGAGTATATTAAACATCGCATTTGTCTAACACAGAATCCAGATTGGATAAGAAAAATTACCAATAATCCTCGAAGTGAATCCCGTTTGTTACAGGCAATCCTAATGGCAGAAATTTGCGAGGGCGACTTGATTTGAAGGTGGACTGAAGTTTCAGAAAAATCAGTAAAACAATCAGTTTCAAACAGTAAATACCTTCAGATATTTATTCTTTAAGTGATATATCTTTCTTACATGGCGCTTGCATATTTTGTAAAATTATCGTTGACATTCAAACTCCTAACAATGAATGCCTCTAAGGTCAGTTAATGCAGACGAAGTCATTAAATTATTAAAACTTAAACTATAATCAGTGATATATTAATAATATCAAATATATCTTTTTGGGGGAGCAAAAAAAAAAAAAAAAAAAAAATCCTTCTGGTGTCCAAGGAAAAGAAGTGTATATATCTTTTACTGATCTGTGACGTCATCACAGTGAACGGGTTTCACTAATCTCGTTTCAACAGTTCAAACAAATTTATTACCTCATTTTTAATCTTTTGTATTCATTAAGGAAAAAAAAATACTATTCTTATCGAAATTCGGATACTACAAATCTTCGATCTTAAATTTATTCTTTATTCTAAATTTTAGAGCAATAAACTTATTTTTACTTATTTAACGAAGCCGGTTTTTGTATAATGGATCTTTATGAGTAAATAAGTAAATAAATAAATAAATAAATAAATAAATAACAGTGAAAGAAACAGATCATAAAGACATTTTACTCTCAATACTACATCATTGATGAAAATGAATGTTCACGGAGTTTAAGAATGTGGATCCCTAATATAATAGGAATTATCCTTTGTGAAAGATGTAACGATAGACGGAGGCTAAAATGGTTTCGCTTAAGATCTTCGTTTTTCAATGCAGTCGCCAGCACATTTCTGCATTTAGTAATAACATCTTACTCTTTAGGCCTAGAGTCAAAGTCCAACAGTCATTTCTTCAACTTAAGTCACTTTTGAACAAACTTAGACAAGGGATTCTGCAAAGAAACATGATCTTGTTACTTCATCCAGACTGTAGTACGTAGAGTCATTGAGAGGATACGACACTGTGTCTAATGTTTGATAAGAAATCTAGAGGAATTCATATACATTCAAAATCCTGTATTCTTTCTTTCTTTGTTATCATATATATATATTAACACATTTTCGTCCGGAATTATATATTAGTACTATTACTTTAAAAAAAAAAAGAACGAAAGAAAGAAATATTTCTGAAAAATTAGAAGCTATTGGTCAGGTATTTCTACAGTGCTGCCACCTTCAAAGAACTGTGCGAATAACTAAGGTCTCCTGAACAAGAAGAAAAAAAAAAAAAAAACCAAAGGAAATAGTCAAGAGATGAAAACAGCATCAGATCTTTCTCTCCCTCTCATTCCTGAAGCCCTGCAGGAGGTCCACGAAAATTCCATGGGACGAATCAGTTTCATCATTCACCGCTAGGGGGGTGCCAGCCTTCAACTTCCCTCTACTCGAGCGGCCGTCATCATCATCTATCCTTCGTGGAACTCCCTTGGCCAGGTGTCCGTCCATCCTTCTTCTTTACCTGTAATAGTTTAGGCATCACCATTTAACAATAGGGGCTGAGCAACTACAGCCCAAGTTCAAGTTCTCTTGCTCCGTCTCAAAAAAAAAATAACAGTTAAATAAAAACTTAAAATAATAAGAAATTAAAAAAAAAATCTTAAATCCTTGTTCATTTAGGATTTGTTTTAATTTCTCGCCTTTTGTTAATAATACTTTCCGATTACTGCTACGGATTATTTCATAAATTCACAATTACATCAAATTGCATATTCGTAAATTGAGAGAATTTTCATTTATAGTAGCAGCCTTTTTTTTTTTCCATATCTGTTCAGTGAGATTCTAGAAACAGCTTCAAAAAACGATAAAGAAACAAAAACATTTCAAGCTTTCAGCACTCTGATCTGAGATTTATTTCCACAGTTCTACGAAATCCATTTAAAATCTAAATGTCAGACTTAAATTACGACACCTGCCAATTGAAGGCCCAAGGGAATTTTGTAATTATTATTTGTGATAATTTTTATAATGCACAGGAAAGTCTGTATCAATAAATTACATTAAGAAACGATTGCATTTGTATTCATCAACCAAATGTCTTGGTCTTAATGAGCTTTCCCCAAGTAACTTCTTGACTCCGAGCACGCTTCGTGACCGACTGGAGACTTGTGAGCGATGGTGCGGCAGCCACAGGTGAATCCCCCGAGGGAAGGGCAGAGATGTAGAGACCGACTCCAGTCAAGCGGAATCAAACCAATAGATAGATGTAATTACATATACAGAAAAAAAATTACATAAGGAAAGAAAAGAATAAAAAATAAAAACAAAGAATTAAAATCCGCATAAACTTTATCCCTTTTTTGACTTCTGAAAAGTTGACATTTCCCAAAAAACTGATACAGAAATTCTCCCTAAGTTGAAGAATCTGATCGACCGAAAAATTGGTGAGAAACGCTGGCATGGTCCGCAAAATTACCAAACCGATCATCGGTATTGACGTCAACCGTTGTCTGTGGTTCTATCGAACCGTGCGACAAGTCCGAACAGCTACACATCATTGCTTCAACGTCAATAAGATGTGGCTCCCTCTGGTAGATCATCGTAGTCTTTAGTAATGTTCTGGAGCGGATAACCACTACTACAGGACAACGTACAGAAACATTCTTCAATAACACAGTCTAACACACGAGCACTTAAGGAAATACTACGTAGCATTAACACCATTCCTTAGCTCTTCATATTTTACAAGTTTGTCTCCAATCGAATATAAGCATTTATGGGCTGTTATTACTCTCTTAATCTCACTCAAAATAACCTTATATACTAATATAAAACTCTCTGACTCAGTTTCATTTATTCTAATGTGGGAATAAAAGCAGGACTAATTTTATTTAGAATTACGTTCTTCAAAGATCGCAATTTCAATATTTTATATTGAAGTCAAAGAAAATACAAAGAGTAAAGATAGATCTCAAGACGTTTTAGTTCTGTTTATCACCAAGATTTTGTAAATTAATTCCATTTTAAGAAAGAATGGAATTGTAGCAAATGAAGATCAACAATCAGTTACAATTTATTTTGTTATTACTGTTATCATCACCACTATTATTGTTATTTTTATTTTTTAAGTTAAAGTAACCTTAAAAAAAAACCTTAATTTTATAATACGGTATGTTAAGAAATAATTGCTGTGATTATCGTTAACAGTTATGTCAGATTGATTAATAACAGAAAAGGAAATGGGAAGAACGCATTGATTCCAAGCAAATGATTAAAAATATACAACACGACCTGTGCTCCGCGGTGTCACCCGCGTTAAATTCGGCGATTCTCGGTAATGTTCGGTTCTCGTCGTGCGGCTTCGTTGGTTGACGTTTATGTTTACTGCTTCGCTCCTATTGGTCGTAGCGTGATGTTATATAAACGGGCTATCTAACGCAAAAAGAATTTTCCAAATAGGACCTGAGATAAGTGCATAAAAATATACAAACATACAAACTCTTCAGTTTTATATATTAAGTAAAGAAGATATGTTCCATAATGAAAAAACAAAAACAAAAAACTGAAATTATTCTTTTACTAAATCGAATCTTTACAACGTTCTTACTAAGATGAAATCCAAAGATTGTTTTAGCACATTTATTTTCATGCATTAGAAGAAACTAACAAAAACAAAAAACAAACAAAACAAATTGATTTTGCGGTCGTTAACAGCAATAATTAAGCTTTTGTAATATAAACATTTACAGTTTCGATTGTGGTAACGTTTCCTTGTAATGTACGTCCTTCTCTTTTCAGACTTACTAGGCCTAAAACACTTTTCCTTAATAGCTGCAGTATTGTGCAGCGAATGGAACCTGGCAATTAATCGACGTTGAAGTGGTTTATGTCTTTGTCCCTTGAAGCCTTTCAAAAATTGAAGCAACAATTGTCCGTGGATGCTGGCGGGGATCAGGCAGCGAAGCGCAGGCTTCTACCAGATTGCCCCTGTAGGTTGTTTATGATTTTCATTAAACGCATAGCTCATTAGGGCAGAAGCGATCGCTTCAGGGGGTGACAGAACGGTGTAGGAGGAAGATTTAAATCGTCTGCTCTCGCAGGCAATGGAGCACAACCACCGTGGTCTTTCCGTCATTACCATTTAGATTACAGCAGTGCAGTGCGGGGGTACTGCTGCCTTTTGGCACCGAATTATACCAGGTGGGCAAAACAACGGTTGGACGACGCAATTTTGGGACTAGAAAAATGCTTTACGGTGGATCGGAAAACGATGTTATGTAATTTCAAAAAAACTTGGTTCATCTCTACAATTTTCCAATTTAACAAGGTCATTTACAAAATACATCATCATTACAACTAACTTTTTTTCTTGTTAAGATTTTTCATAAGCAAACGAAGCGATAGAATCAGCCCTTGTAAAAGCGATTTTAAAAGATCACTGATGTGGTTTGCGCAAGGTATGTGGATGCATCTTCGCAACAATAATAAAAGAAATACTGGGAAAAAGAAGTAAGAAGTAATAGCTTCTTGGGCATTATTCAAATCAAAAACTGATATCGTTGCATACAAGGAAAAAAAATCACGAGTACTTACCACAAATAAATGCAAAAACATGAAGAAATAAAAATAAACAAAATAAAAACCGCTTAAAAAAGAGGTAACAAATGAAGGCACACCGCTGAAGGAAGGAATTCGCACCCTGAGCTGTCACCGGGAAGAGACTGGGACAGACCGTTTCGTCCTTCTCACGAATCGTCAGCCAGCCAAACTCCACCGATGACAGACTCAGAAGGTGCTAGAGGTTACGGATCCCGAAGAAATCCTAACCAAAAATAAACAAAAAGACAAAATACAAATGTTTCTTGTCCAGCAATCCGCTAAGTACAAAAGGAATTTAATAAAGGCATTTAAAAAAGAACGAAGCCAAGTGTTTAAAATGAATAGAAATTTAACGTGCCTGAATAATTCACGAAAAAAGGTAACAAAGGCTCGGTGGAGTTTGGCTGGCTGATGAGTCCTAAAAAGGACGAAACGGTCCGTCCCAGTCTCTTCCCGGTGACAGCTCAGGGTGCGAATTTCTTCTTTTAGCGTTGTGCCTTCGTTTGTTACCTATATTTTTTTTTAATTATTCAGTCACGTTAAATTTCTATTCATCACAAAAATCACCTGTTCGTATTGAGTAAAAAATTAGGATGTTAAAGAATGACTTTGCAAACTCTGCATAAGATATAAAAAAACAAATATTTCAAAATTTAAAGAAGTAAAATAATCGAATTTCTCTAATCAAATCTCTCTGGACACAAAGGAATTTTGAAAATAACAAAATCAAAGAATGAGGGAAAGGAGGCGGGTGGGGGTTAGAAAACTGCGGAAATAGCGGAAACACTTTCGTATGTTTACTGTGAGGTAATCAACAAGATTACCATACCTGAAATAAGACAATTGGAAGACAAATTAAGACTACAGTAGAACTCCAATTATCCGAACTCCGACTATCCGAATCGCTTTCAGAATTTCAGAAAAAAAGAATTAAGACGGAAACGTACTGCGATCCTCAAAATAATGATTCTGTCTACGCGCGCTATTGTCCATCCCTCCGCGAAGCTAGTATAGACTTTCTGTATAGAATAATGACTTTCATTTACAGTACGGTACGTATATACTGTACTAATGTACATCACTTGTAACTACTCTTAACATGTAAAAGTGTTGCCTTTTCATTTAATTAACTAAAAGCTCTTTCTCTTTAAAAATAGTTTTTTTCTCCCATTTACAACAAATATACAGTCATTAATTAAAATAGATCCTTTTTTCGGAAAAAATCCAATTATCCGAATTTTTGATTATCCGATGGGGTCCGGTCCCAATTGATTCGGATAATTGGAGTTCTACTGCATTTGAAATGCTAACTGAAGTGTTTTACTCAAACATAAAACCGCTTATCGTCCATCAAATGATACTGCATTTCTTAAATAAAATGACCCTATCTAAGGTTGCTTTAGTGCTGATGTTTTAAGTTTTCTTCAAATAATTTATAGTACTGAGGTAAGATGGTTTTCCACGGAGTTATACCAAGATATGTTTGAACTGCACCACTGAAATTCTTCTTCCTAGAATTGTGAAGCGACCTGAATTGTCTTCTACTCAGCACAAACAGGAAGAAATTTCATTTTGTTTCTTTTAAATAAGCTTTCGCATGTTTTGTTTCAAATTGCTGCAGAACGCCAGTCTAGTTTTTATTTTATTTTTTCCCTTGGTGATTTCGTAATAATCGTGAGAACTGACTGTATCTCTGTCATCCTGATACCACACTGTACGAGTTTCATTCAGTTTCAATGTAGTGGAATCTCCCAATAAGCCTTGACAAAGTAGCAGCTTCTAGATAAGCAACAGAAAGAATGTTGCATTGAAGGGAAGTAATCTCATTGGATTTTAATAATCATTTATCTTACATAACTTTAGTATAAGATGATCGTTACTGAATTCATACTGATTAGTCAATTAGGTGAAAATTTTAAAAACTGAAATACATAAATAAATTAATAACTTAAAATTCCGTAAAACGCTCTTTTTAATGTACGTACTAATCTCAAAAAAAAATTTTTAAAAAATTCATACTACTTTATTAATAGGCAAAAAACGGATATATGTTTGTCATCAAAGTGGAGAGAGCGGGGAGAGTTGGAGAGAGAATATTTTAAAGTGTATTTTTAATGTTGTTAGTGTATTTTTAATTTTAAACACACTAACAAATAGTGTATTTTTAGTTTTAAAAATACACTAACAAATGTCTTTTTTGAAAAGAAAAAGTAGTTGATTTAATGTTGGTGCGTAATTCCTACGCCTCTGTAAGGCATTGTGGGCACTCTCTCATAGGCTACTTGAGCCTATTACTTTAGGGCAGCAGGTTTAACTAGTCAAAATAAAACGATATTTTATTTGTATGTGATTACTTTAGATCTTAGGATGAAGATGTTCGCGTCAACTATATTCTCTTGGTTTTTAAACATAGAATTCAAACCTTTCGTAAATGTTCAAGAAAGGGGAATTAATCGGTGCGATGTGGAAGGTGTTCGAAAAAGATACACTATCTATCTGATACATCTTGGATATCTGATTGTATTGTTTAGATTCGATTTCAGGATTTGCTTGTGGTTTGTTTAGAACTGAATTTTCCCAAAATGACTTAAATGTACACTTGCGGGTGATATCGTATTCGTATTAGTTACTTATAATGAGCAGATTCATGAATGCCTCCTTAAGGATCAAGTGAAAAACAAAACCATTTAAAAATCAGTGTAATAGTGAAGTGCTCACGATATACAGAGATGAACACAGAATAAGAAAAAAGTTCAAATCGCAAAACTTACTATGAACAATCACTTTGATTGGCTTTAACCTCATTCATGCATCTCCAAAGTGGTGTGTCTCGGAGTTTTGAATTAGGAAGACATACTTCTTTGGTCCATTTAAAAAAACAACAACCTTTTTACATCATCCAAACAGAGAAATTAAAGAAAAAGTGATCACTAATTTTATGCTGATGATTTTTTTCTTTGTCTTCGTTCCTTTTTTTTTTTCAAAGTTTTCGAGTGTGGAGTGAGAAAAATTAACCCCAACCACTTCTCTCCCACCGCTTTCTTTGATACTTTCTCGTCAATAATTTGTGCCGATAGTTATATCCTCTCAGGAACCGATGTGTTCATTGGTTTATTAAACCATTTGCTACTCTTTTGCTATATCTGCTTAAGTATTGGAAGAAGTATCTCAGCTCACTGTAAATACACCCTAAGTAATAGAGTTGAAAGCAACTTGGCTCGGATGAGTGAAGCTCCCTTAATTCATTGTTTCTCAAAGTGGAACTAAAATATTGCATTAAAATTACTTGTGGTTAAAACAATATATATATATCTTATGATCTGCAAGGCACGAGAATTTATTTAATATTTAAGATTCGTGGCTAAGACTGGATTTTTTTTTCTTTAATAATAATTAAAAAACAAACAAAAAAACTTGTCAATTTAAAAGCATTTTACAGACATTTTATAGGTGATGCATCAACAAAGCCCTGTTCATTCAGCCATTCCTAAAATTTCTCACAGTGATCTACAGAAAAACAAAGAAACACAAGTATAACAACCTCTCAATGTTTTCCAAACATTCAAAAACAATAAGACTGCCAAGAGAATTGATTAATATCAGAAGATGAGAATTTTAAATCAAAAAGCAGTTTTTACAAAATATTAATTCTTGTAAATCCTAGATTCTCAGAATTCTGACAATTCTTTGTACGAAAAACGTTAAGCTTTTTACAACCGAAGTCTTTTCTATTCCAAGACCATGTAATTCCGTTGCGTCTGATTCCTTTTTAGACATTTGATAAAATATATTTTTTTCTTCTTCTTTTTTTAACTGGATTTATTCAAATAAGGGTCTATTGATTTTCATTAGTGTATAAAGAGAGTTTCTTTATAGCACTGGTGTTCCGATGTGAACTGTTCTTCATCCATCATTGGAGGAGGCTTCTTCGGCCTGTGGTGTCTCCAAGTGCCGGGGATCAGTGGGGTCAGCGTCGGTGCCGTGGGACCCGGTCTCTCGGATTTGTTTATGCATCGTATGAGTGGAGGAGACCAACCATGGGACTGGGTCACAGACGCTCTCTCGGCCAAGGTAAACCCTTCACTGTAGGGTCGCCGCGGGACGAGCTTCTCTCTCCGCTTCGTTTCATCTCCTACTGGCAAAAACCTTTTTGTACAAACGCTTTTTGTTCAGATGGAAATTAAGCATTTTCCGTAGAAATCCTCTGAAGACAAAACATTTTCTGTTTATGGTTCTGTCTTTTGTTTTTAACTACAGTTCTCACGTTTAGTCTGCGAGGCAGCACACATTCATTAATTAATAATCATTAATAACAGTTAACCCAAAACATTAATTTCAATTATTATCTGAAGAGATAATGCAACAAGAATAAACTTTTATCTTCAATATTGTTCTTTACCATCATCATTTTCAACCGTTTTTCATTCACAGGAAGTTGAAAAAGGATGAAGGACTGCAAGTTTTTCTAGTTCTTTCGGCCGAAAGTTTTTTCTTTTTTCTTTTTTAACCTTGGATTCCAAAACTATTAATCTAATTTAAAAGTTTAAGTTTATTTCTACTTCGTGGACGTTTTCCTGGCCTCCTCTGATTCTTTATTTTTACTCTTATTCATAAAAATACATTCGACCATTTCTCTTTAACAAACGACCATTTTAGGAATCACTCTTTTAATTTTATTTCTTTTTAATTACCAAATCTAACTCAATGATTCCAGAAATAGCTAAAAAAAAAATCATAAAAAAAATCTTCCCAAGAAAGCAGTTTATATATATATATATATATATATAAAATTGTATAAGTACTGCTTGTGGCATTTTTTTAGTAATGTTGTTCATCGGATTATCCTCGAGATTATTACAATATTCCGGGATATTTTTACTAGTTGAATTTCACTGATCCAATTACTTATAAATTGAATAATCTGTACATAAAAAAAATAATGATGAATTTACCGTAGATTCCAATTATTTTTAAACAAAATATTTATTTTTCTATAATTTATGTATCACTACATTAATAATAAAAACAATGGAAGTATCATAAAAAGCAAGAAGTTGCCCAAAAAAACTTCAAAACTAAAAACAAACCAAAAAAAAATAGATCTTACTATAAAATAGATATTTCCATTTTATCGTGTCCTTCATTCTTAAAGGAGATTTACCTTACGATTGGCGCCACAAATAAATGTTCGTTCTATTAGGCACGATCTAACTAATAAGTTACACGAGAATTACAATGTCACGTTTGAAAGAGAAACAGAAAAAAGAATTGTTTGGAAATGTTTCTATTTGCATTTTAAGAAATACAAATGCTCAAACAATTATTAACTTCCAAGTTGCTACAGATGGTTCAAGAAAAAGATAGAAAATAGTAAGTACAATTTATAATTTACTTAATTAGTAAATTAACTGATAAAAAAATGATAAGACTCTATGTATGTAAAATTTTTTCCGTAGCAATGAATAAGCGATGGATGGCTATTAATAAACTTAACAATTTACATATTTAAATATTAAGTTTCTATGATATTTTTATCTAAATAGTTCAACTTTTCGGTGTAAGGTCTCCCTATTACAAAGTCTAACAATCCTGTCATTGCTTCTGTATTAGTCACCGGTGGAGCCCTTGAGATTATTTGTCAACACCTGTTCTATTCATCATTTAGAGAATTCCTGTCAACTCTAATGTATTTCAATGTAGCAAGAACTACGGGCATTTTAAATTTCCCAAATACAATCTGAACAATATGGACAATTGGATGGTGTTACGCATCATTAGACCAAGCGCCAAAATAGATTTTTTTAGGCTTCTGATACCCAGAAGACGCTATCTGCTCAGCAACAATTACAACGATCGTAATAATCGCAACAATTGCGCCTTTTGCATTCGTAACAATCACATTTATAATAATAAGGAAATTAAAGCAATTATTCAACATAATGTGAACAAAATGAAATTAAATTTTGAAGTGTTATGGTTTAACTTTGAAATAGCATTATTATATTATCTTATATGTATCAGAAGCCGATGAGAAGCATTGTGATTGGTTTACTTAATGGATATCGTTACCTTGTTTTTTTAGATTATTGCTTCATCGAAAGCAGTAAACTTTTAATGTTCCTGCTTGCTATCTCAACAGAATTCAGCGGAAAATTAATTTTGAATAAATACTAATCGACTAATCGTAAATAATAAGATTTGCATCATTTGACTAATGACCTTTGAAGGATATTTTTATTTTGATATGATCAGAATTGTCCTGTGAAAGTATCTTCATTTTTGATGTACAACACTCTTCATTCCATAAAAAAACATGTATTAATACATAAGCTTCTGCGTTTATGCGAATATCTCAATATCGAATTTTGGCGTTTGGTCAAATGATGCTTTAACACCATCCAATTGTTTTTTTATTTATTTGTTATCATTTTCTTAGTTTCCGATCAGAAAAAAAGAACATGAATACATCAACAAATGCAGAGACAGGAAAAGAAAGCCCTCAGCGAATTGTAAGGAATAAAATTTCAGTGTTTTTAGGGCGACATCAAGAACTTGGAAAAAAAAAGGCGCGAAAATTTTGACAATTTGGTGACAAAAGTCATTATATTCTGAGTCAAATAAATTATTATTGAAAAGTGATTCCTAAAATTTCTATTTTTATCCTGATCTTAATATTGAATTCTCAATAATACTATTTAAAAATGAAACCGAGAACTACTTAATTTAATTGCAAAGAAATTAATGGAAAAAAAAATATTCATGACGAAAGATTCCCCCAATTTACGAGTTGACTCGAAATAAATAGTCATTCGATGGATGCGTCGTAGCACCAACAGAAGATTCGTTGACGCATCACCGAAAGACAAAAGAGCAAGGGAAAAAAAGCAGCTACATAAAAGCTAAAGATTGGGACAGTGACCGTGAAAGGACGAGAGAAAAGAATAGGAAAAGTCAGAAGAGAAGAAAAAGAAAAAAAAAATACTGTTATTGTCACCTGCAAAATCAGAGGGAGTGTGGCTTCTTTGTAGGGGATGAAAAGAAGCGAAGAAAGGAGAAGAATAGAATGAACCAAAGGGATCTAAGTCGTTAATTGTGTCCTTGCGCCACCTGGAAGGGATTACGAAAAACCAAGAGCTATTAGGTGGTTCAATAAGAAAAATACAAATGTTATTAAGTGATTAGACAATGTTCTTTCAGTCAAGGATGGGCTTCAATGAATTTGTACCAAGAAAACCGAACTGACTCCAAAATACTCCACTTTCATAGATGAAATTCTTACCTTTCTTTAATCGTATTATTTACTTTAATGAGTAATAAGTAAATGACATAAAACAAACCAGCAACTCTTTTATCACAACAAATGAATAATGTCTACTGAAATAAAATGAAAAGAAAAAAGTTCCAATCAAAGAACATCTGTTCAAAGACAAGAATGTTTTTAAACATCCATTACCCACAAGAATCAAATAAGTTTCCTCTGATTTATTGTTGAAGTTAAAGCGCAGGTTTGGAACACGTTTCGAAAGTCATTTTCATTTTGACGTTTTGTGGTAAATTCGGCTGGAAGAGCAGGTTCGATCCTCTTTGTTTTTTCCCTGACTGTTTCTCCTCCGGACAGGGCCGTATTAACCCATGGCCGGGCACCTAGGCTTTCAGGTATTCCGGGCCCCTTCCGACTCTTCGATCTTTCACCCAATGACAGCCTTACCCGGATACGATAGGTACTACAGGCCGACAGATGGTTCTTGATGATCACGTTTGCACGAGAATTACGAAAAACGCGAGATCTGGCCATTAGCCTCTTCAGCAGGTCTCAAGGAATGTAGTATTTTGAATGTCTGTCACTAGGAAAATGCTAGAGAAAAAATGTTAAAGTTGGATTTTTACCTTCAGCGTAGAGACGATGGATACAGCGGCGAATAAGGCATCGGTCAAAATCGTCTACATCTGTAACGGGGCTTGCTCGTGGCCGCTTCTTTCCCGGAGTCGATAAGCCTTCTTTCTCGCCATTTTATGAGAAGACATGGATAGAGGCTATTCTCGCGTCAATCATGTGAAATCGCGAAAATTCGGGATCATCAAGAACCGTCTGTCGGCCTATAGATCGCAATTCATAGCCCTACATCTATTTTGAACGTCTCCGTTGAGGTAAAAAATAAAAAGGACGGGCCCCTAGGCTTCAGTCATGTCAGCCTTAGGAAGAATATGGCCCTGAAGGATCACTTCTTGGAAAATGGGACGGAATTGTATTCCAGAGGCAGGCGGGCGTTGGGCTTCCATCTAACCCTAACTTAGGTGCTTTGTTGATGAAACGTCAGATCCTTACATCCCATGGATCTCCCTATGGCCTCTCATCATCATCATGATGTGCGATCTTCGAATACACGAAGTTACGCGGTCTACGGAACCTAGTGACCCCCGAAGGGCGAACCCCTAGGAGAAGCCGTAGATATACTAGGGAACAGATACTGGGGGTGGTTTCCCGTTGCCTTCCCCCAGGACGCCATTAAGGAATGACGTCAGACCGAAGAGAAAGTGAAGAAGAGGCTGGACAACACAGGAAAGGAAATTGAAACAGCCATGCCCCTGCCGGGATTCGAACCCAGGAACTGGCGCACTGGACGCCACGGCTGGCCGCCGCCGAGATCGCACGACCACGCCAGCACGATGGCCTCTAGTAGAAACCTTAATCTTTAACTAAAAATATTCCTTGTTCGATTTCTTTCCATTGCACCTGAGATAAGAACTTAAAAAGTGTAATTCAAGAATCAAAAAACTAAACGGCAAATATATATGTAAATCAGTATGTATTTAATCTGTTTTACAATAAATTCCTGGTTAATTTCTAATGTAAGATGCACCTAAGATATCGTGGTGTGTGTGTTTTTTTTTAATTATGATTATAAAAATCACGCTTATTAAATAAGCTATTATTAAATAAGTTATTTTCGTCTAAATATCTACGTAAATTAAAATAAATATTTGCAAAATAATAATAATAATGTTTTTCCTACTATTAACTATTAATTTCATCTAAAGAGAAGCCTCAAATTCTATTCAAAATTTATAATGAATTTTAAGATGTAACCAAACTAAAACTTGGAAGGATGATTAAATTTATAAAAATTTGCAAATCGATAAATTTACAATAAGAAATACTACAATGACATCCGTCGTGAAAACTAAACAGAAAATGAATTAAGAACTAACAGAAAATATAAAAATCTCCAGCCTCATAAAAAGTTGTAATAAATTCACTTATTTCTAAATTAAAATAAATGAAAGAATAATTCTAATATTTCCCATTCTTCAATCGGCAAAATTACTTCAGTCTTTATTAAGTTGTTTATTAATTATTAAAAAATAAAATAAAAAATCTGATTAATCAAATTTTAAAGAAATTAATTTGTTATTATTTTATTTAAAGAATGTAAAAATTTCTAACCTTCTCATTCCCCCTTAGAAAATTGGATATTTATCCAATGCTTAATTTTTTTGAAATAATAAAATATATTTAAAGTAAACTAAGTTTCATGTGATATTATTAGTTACGAAAGATGGATAATAACTGCCCGGATAGCTCAGTCGGTAGAGCGTTAGGCTTTTAACCTAACGGTCCGGGGTTCGAGTCCCCGTTCGGGCGGCATTTATTTTTTTTTTCTCTCTCTCTCTTTTTTTTTTTTTTCCTAAAATTATCTTAATTAAAATATTTTTTTTGTGTTGATTTTTTTTATCGAATAGAAGGAAAAAGTTTTAAATAAACTACGTTCATAAATATATTCAAAATATTCGATTTTGCCGAAATGTGTTGAAACTATTTTAAGATATATCTCCATTTTTTAGAAAGATAAGAAAAAAAAAAAAGGAAAAAAAAAAAAAAAGAAATAAATTAATAACATTAAAAAAATATATAAATTTAAACAACATCAAATGAAGGTTTTAAAAAAAAAAAAAAAAATTTGCCGCCCGAACGGGGACTCGAACCCCGGACCGTTAGGTTAAAAGCCTAACGCTCTACCGACTGAGCTATCCGGGCAGACACTTCCAATGTCTCGTAGTAAATATAATGAAATGAGTGTAATGTCATATAAATTTAATGTTTTTTTTTATTTATTTATTGTTTTTTTTATCATTATTAACAGAATCTTACATATTATTTTTTTTTTGAAGTCAACTTTTAGTAATGGAAATAAATGAACCTTTTAGAATTTCAAATAAAATTAAAATTATTTATCAATTTTTAAAATTCTTCCTATTCCCAAGCAGCCATTATTTGTATTTGAAAGACACAGGAAATGAAATTGATTCAAACAAACCATAGCAAGGAAACCACAATTTCTTTTTTTTTTGTTTTGTTTTTTCGTCTCTTTTTTAACAAATAAAATACAGGGTCTCCAGTAATACACGAGATAAAAAATAATTCAGTTGGTAACTTAAATGTTGATACACAACGGAAAATTATTCAATTTTTTTTTTTTTTGCTTTAATTTTGTATCAATGTTACGTCCGAAGACAAATTAAAATCTTAATAAAAAAAAATTCCTCAATTTTATTATTTGTTAATCAAAGCGTTTTCATTGTAAAGGATATTTAGAATAAGTTCTAAATCCATACTTCTTCTTTAAATCACATCGTAACATATTGAAAAAACTTCATCTACACTTCATTTTATTATCGAATTTTCGGAAGAATTTTCTATCTTCCTTCTTCAAGATTACAATGTATAGTCAGGTGATATCAAATTACAAAAAAATTCCTTAGCATAACAAAACTTAGCATTTTATCCTTAAAATGCTACTAACATATTATTTACAATTGTTACAAATTCAACAATTCTTAATTTAACGGTCTGGGTATCCAGTCCTCTGATGAACATTTGTCTAAGAAATCTTTATGTTCCTCCCATCTTGCCAGAATAACTTAGAATTTAGATATTTAGATATTTAGAATAACTTCCTTGGCGTAACTATGCAACATGTTTTGAAACTATGGCAACAGATTGAGAAGTTTTATTAATTTCATAGTATTTTTTTTATCAATGACTCATTTGGGGTCGTCCATTAATTACGTGAGGTCAAAAGGGGAGGGGGGGTCCGGCAAAATCTCACCAAATCTCACCAAGGGGGAGGGAGGGGTTAACGAAAATCTCACGTAAACTTTTTCATTCAGAGAAAATATATATTATAGCAAGATTTCCTTTTTTTTGGTTGTTAAAGCAAGATTTCCTTTTTTTTTTTTGGGTTGTTAAAATTTTTGAAATCTCACCAAGGGGGAGGGGGAGGGGGTCCGGCAAAATCTCACCAAATCTCACCAAGGGGGAGGGGGGGGGTCCAAATTTTTGAAAAAACACCTCACGTAATTAATGGACAGCCCCTTTATGTTTATATTCGTCTAATAGTTACCACATTTACAGGTTACAAATAGTTAATGTTCCTTAATAGATGTATCCGTGGGATAAAAAAAAAAAGGAAATATTGTTTGTTTTAAAATTTTCGAATGCAATTTTAAGTCCACCTGTATCAAAACTAAACATCCTAGGAAAATGAAATTTGAAGAGGAAAATATATATAATATTAAATATCAATAATTAAAAGATCCACAATGATTTTGTAATATTTAATCCAAAAAAAAAGTATCTACAAAAAAATAAAAAAAAATAATAAACATGGGTTATTTGCGTTAAATCAAAAATTATTTTACTTTACCAAGTGACATTTTAATGTAAGAAAATTATTATCAAATACAATCTCCCTGTTGACTTTGCTACAAAAAAAGACTCAAGGAATAGAGATCTACCAAAACCAGACTGAGAAAGCAAATGACATAAAAATTTTCTTTTGGATTTTAACATGTGGTTATTCGAAAATAGACATACCAACTAAACTATTTTCAATGTTTTATTGTCTGAGATCCGAATTTATTCGTTTGGATTCACATCATGCAAATGGTTTATATATAAAAAATAATAATAATAAAAAAAAAAAAAAAAAATCGGCTTCGCAACAGTGTTTTTGTTCAATTGCTTCATTGCACTAAGTTCGAAATAAAACCATTTCTGATGGGAAAAAAAAAATATGTAAAAAGGCTTTTTAATAAGTGGGAAGAGCACCACTAACAATAATGTAAAGTTCTTGTTCGAGTCCTTCTTTCTTTCTTTTTTTTTTGAACGTTAAATCTTTAATGATGCTGTAAATTTAGGAGCTTCACGGATGGTTGGTTGCCTAATCCAATCAAAGACGTCCTTATAAGACAGCTTAGGCAGCTCCAAACCAGATAAGCCTGCTTCGCTTATCAACCACCAACGGCTGTAAATTTTCAGTATTAAGGGTGGAGGCAGGGTCTCATTCGAATGGGTGGGTTGAAAGTTAAGAGACAGCTAAAAAACAACTACATAATGTAGAATAATCCTCAATATAATTTCGATTGTCTGCTGCACCGTTGGTCTCTAGAACTGTAAACTGCAGAGAGTTATCATTTTGTTTGAATCAGTAAAAAGTCACTAGAAATATTATTTTACATCGGCCATCTTTAAAAGAAAAGAAATGATTTTTACGTAAGTAACTTACATACAATGTATTAAGTGTTTATTTTGATTTTAAGAAAGCAATGATCACAAAACTTAAATACTGTTCGTTTTCAAAAGCGAGAACCACACTCGCAGACGATTCTACTCCGCAAAGGGGTGATACGCTGAGATAGGCACTTTCCAAAGACCTGTGGGTTTTTTTTAGTACCTGTTATTTTTGCAATAGTATTTATTCTTTCCGTAATTCTTTCCCGAAAAGCGCAAATAGAACGCAGCTACTAGTAAACTAACACTGATAAAAAGTAAACATCCCCTCTTTATTTCTTCTTATCCCTGTTTTGATGAAATCGAAGGAGACCTGACGCATGCGCAAAAGAGCTGAAGGTTCTCCTAAACAAAAACAGACAGTACTGTTTGGTTTCGTACGCGAGAGCTACTACTGGTGGACGATTCTACTCCTCAATGGGATGATACGCTGAGATGGGCACTTTCCTAAGAAATTCTTTTAGACATTTTCGCTTTTAAGAAAAAAATAACGAGGAGCATTTTTGCAATAGTATTTATTCTTTCCATAATTCTTTCCCGAAAAGCGCAAATAGAACCCAGCTACTAGTAAAGTAACACTATAAAAAGTAGACATCCCATCTTTGTATCTCCTCGCCCCTATTTGGAAGAAATCGAAGGAGACCTGACGCATGCCCAAAAGCGCTGAAGGCTCTCCTAAACAAAGAAAGACAGTACATAGTGTTTTGTTATTAACAGACTGACAACAACGCCTGGATACCTAATTTCAATTTAACTCCTCTTTCAAAGCTTTCTTTTGTGTTTTCTGGAAGCAAAGTTTCACTGGATGGATATTAAGTCAATTTTGGATAAAAGTTAAATTTAAGAAAATTAAACACTTTATCATTTTTAGACGACTTCTAAAACTGTAGTACGGACTTCATTTCCAGTTCGTAAATAAAAAAGCCTAATTATTCGTCAGAGCAAATAAAAACAAGGTAGGGATAGTGATTAGTAAACCAATCACAGTGCTTCGCAACGGTTTCAGAGTCACCTTTACTTTAGAATAGTCCCTATTTACATGGAATAATCGCCATTCTTAACTCAAACCTTGTTAATACACTGAATTCCTAATAATGATTCAAAAAAAAAAAGACAAACTTAAGTTGAGAAACTGTGAAAAGATTTAAAATGGGGAGAAAAATGAAGGAAAACAAATGCCCATGAGGGGATCGAACCCACGACCTTCTCGTTATTAGCACGATGCTGTAATCAATTGAGCTGACAGGCCACCAAAAATATTCAACATTCAGGCCACCTACAACTGAGCTAACAGAAGCCGTTGCGAAGCATTGTGGGATATGTGTCCACTGACAGACAAACCGGGGATATAAGACTCTTTCAGAAGCCTAAAATATACTGTATATTCATTATGTGTTTTTGTAAATATATTTACAAAATAATCATTTACTCAGAAGATAATGAATTCTAAAAAAAGAAAAAAAAAAAAAAAACTAACCAAAATTTTATTGAAGACGATATTCATCTTGCTTTTATGCCTATGTATTTAAATTATGCGTTTGCAGATTGCTTCTAACAAATAAAATTCCCAGATGAAGAATTAGATCTAAGATGGCGGTTGTCACCGACTCGTTCTTTCAGTGTTTCGGGTCCATGTGCTAAAATGAATCAAATGGTTCTGAATTAAGAAAGCCAATGTTCTATCAAGGTTCGAGAGCAAGGTAATAAGATTCTATTGAGAAACAGCAGATGGTGGATTGAGCAAAAGGTGGGGGTTGAAGGATACGTTTTTTATTAAGTGATGCCTTAATCCAATCTACCTGCAGTCATGTTTGGGGAACTTATTTTCAGGAGAAATTGTGAGTGATCGTAAATCTTGGTTCGAGGATTTATAGTGTTTCAAAGCCGTTGGCCAATTGCTCTCGGTCTCACTTGACCGATCCAATTAAAATGTAGTCAGTTACACTGTGAAAATATTATGTACATGAATTTACATTCCATGTTCTTTTCTCATTAACAAGTTTTCCCCATTCAATAGTTTACTAATTATTAATTCATTTCTCCAATTACCTTTAGCTTATCTGTGATCTTTCTGTTTGGAAGAGTGTTAATCGTCATTTAAGGTTTAATTCATTCTAAAGGTTTCAATGTAAACTGAAAAAACAATACTCAAAATTCTGAGGTTTCAAAGGATGATTAAAGCTGTACAGATTCTGCTTATCAAAAGAAAAATTTGAGAAAATGAAAGTTTTACCCTGTCGACTTCATAAATGTACTCTGTTCATTGTGGCACTTGATAAGATAGCTTTATTAAAATTCACTACATCTTAAGGCGATAGCAGCATTGTGGAAATCACAGAAACTGTCCTAGGGATTGTCACTAAGCATTGGAAAATATTAATTATATATGAAACAAAAACAATCACAGTTGCTATCGCATTTGGATATAAAAATAAATATTTATCACATCATTATTAAACTCATCTTAGAAAATAAACCAGTTTCCTGATACTAAAAAACTTATTTATTTACCAGACTCTTCCACTATCCTTCACAATATTGTGAAAGAATAGTGGAGAGTCTGGCAAATAAAGAAGTTTTTTAGTATCAGGAAACTGGTTTATTTTCTCAAGATGAGTTTAATAATAATTACTTCCAGACGTCAACTTGAGGTGAGAAGATATTTTGGATTGATGTTCGAGCATGATTATAAAGATATTGGATGCTAAATTTGTAGTTTATTGGAACTTTATATCCTAAATCTGAACACTGGATGCAGAAATTTATCTTCAAAAATCTGAATATTTATGTAAAATTGTTTTAAAGTTGTTTATTACGTTAATAATGGTTGTGTAACGTATATGACACGCTACGTGGCCAGGTTTGTTATGATTCATGATTGTTTAATTTAATTTTCATTCCAAAATATGTTTTGAGAAAGAAATGATGTATTTCTTTTTTCTTTTCCTTTTTTATTTATCACTTGATAAAGAAAAACGATTAGTTTTTCGAAATATTGTGAAGAACAGTGGAAGAGTCTGGTAAATAAAGACATTTATTTATCACATCACTTCATTTGTAGTGAGATATCATTTTAGTTAGGCAGTGACTGTTGAGTCTTCAATTACGGCTTCTTCTTTCCTGAACTGTTTCGTTACTTGAGAAATGAAAACAATTGCAAACTCTGTATTTGTAAAAGTATTCCACTGGCCTTTTCAAGTTTCAATCGGAGAAAGTTGTTTTTTCTGATAGCAGGCTTCTGACAGCAGGCTAATATTTCAAGGTTTCCGAATAAAAAGTAAGGGTTGATCATACATTCAGTATTAATGCATGAATTTATTCCCAAACCGAAATTCCTTCAGTTATTAGAGTATTCACGTAAGATGTAAGCTTACAATAGGTCTAACCTATTGCTTGCACTATCAGCCATATACTTTTCGTACAACATTGAACTATAAAAAGAAAAGAAACTCCTCGGCGTAAGGATACATGGACATCAGAATATGGTGAACAGGTCACTCACGAAAACTCAAATAAAACAGTTGTCGTAAATATTGCAATACCTTAAGTTCGAATCCCTGTATGTCGAGATAAGTAACGCAGTAAAAAAACAGTAGTATGGAATTTCTCTGGAGAAGAAATACATTTGTGCGAATCGGCAACTAATTAACAGAAGTATCTACAAACATATTCAATTACACAAGATCTCACGACAGAAGAAGCCTCTAGCTACAGGAGGACATCTCAAGGTGTTCGAGCGACTGTAAACTGACAGCAGCACAGTATAATATTGTGCAAAAACAGGTCATAGAGAGTCTGGAAGTTAACAAAGAAAACTATTTAATTTTTCAGGGCAATTGCGAAAAGTACTATATTATTACTATGTCATTAATTTATTTATTATACTAAAGGAACTCCACAGTATTTTTACAATTGAAAACGATTCAAAATACACAACGATTTTGAGCAATAAAATACAAAACTAAATACGTAAATTTATTAAATTATAAGCAACAAACTTCACAAAGAAAGTTCTATTTTATTTTTTTTTTACAGTGAAAATGAAATTTTTAAGTATTTTTACGAATTATTCTTATGAATTTATGAATAAATTGAATTCAATTTTTGGTTAAAAAATAAATAAAGGCTGATGACTGAGGAATGATTACAAATTACATTGAATTCATCCTAAAATAAGAGCTATTTCCTTCCGTTTTTGCCAAATTAGTTGCAGAAGTCAATTAGTCAATGATACAGTATTTAATGAATCAGAAATCACAAGCAAATAAATATATTTTGATACCCAGTAATTGGTATTACTATATAAAATAGGTTTTCTTTGGTATTACTATATAATACAGGCTTGGTTTTCTTTTTGTACAGGTTTTCACTGGATGAGGTGATGAATATGAAAACGATTAACGTCTTTTAAACGATTAAAAAAAAAAAAAAAGATTCCTCCACAATAGTATTTGTCCTCTCGATTCCTACTAAATCACGAACTCCCTGTTTAAATTAAATCTATTTGTTTCAAATATGACATTGTTATCGTCGCGGCGAAAGTTGGACCTGCAAACACATTATCATTGACTAATTTCTCCAGTATCAATGCCCTAAGCTCCGCAGAAAATATCAATCTCAATTATCAAAAATAGGAAATATCAAAAATCTCACGTACATCTTCTTGAAATCGACGAGCAACGTTAAGAAAATTTCCCTACTTGATTTTTGAGACCTTTTCCTCGTCGAAATGTTGAATGTGAATCAACGACCGCCATTTTCTCTTACATTTGAATGTGACCGACAGGCCAGGAAAATCTATAATCTGCGTTGCATTCTGGGAGATGTTTACTGAAACCAACAACATCCTAACTTAGGCTTCTGGATAATGAGAATTGTGGTGCATTTGGTTTTAGTGAAATGTTTTCGTTACAAGACAGACGACTGCGTAGAATAATGTCTGGATTTCGTTCGTAAGTGCAAGGAATATTTTTATCCTTCTGTTATTCTCGATCAGATTCAATGTTATTTCTTCATCGATAAAAAAATGTCTGTGTTTTTTACAAATGTACAACAAGCATCTGTTTTACGGGGCAAAGGCAACATCTTAGTTTTATTCTTTCTAATTAATTATGGACGTTAAATTTTGCTTTTCATTGAACTTGTGGTGTTTTTCTTGTTACAATTAAATTCCTTAGTGCCTTTCAGAGAAAAGACAATGTAATAATGTGGATTTCACAGGATTATTTTCAATTGATTGTTGTTTTTTTTTATCTCGGCGGGAATTCCCGGGATCGAAAATGCTTTTAGCTTAGCTTTCGCGCAGACTGAGCCAAACATCAAAGGGTAAATTCAGCTGATAATTCCTAATAAGGATGAAACAAGCTGTTCAGGATTCCCGTTGATGTTGGCTCAGTGTGCGAAGGCATATTTACTGTCCAATTATGATTTTTTTCCTTGATTTATTCTTTCTAAATTAATTCCATTTTTCAAACCCATAACAAGTACTTCAATCAAAGAAAGCCTCAAATAAAACAAAATTTTAAAGAGAATAAAAGCTTTTTTATCTTCAGATGATCTGCATATTATTAATAAAACTTTTCTATTACTTTAATCATAGCAATAATAATTCTTCTAACTAATATTCGTTCCATTATTAAGGAAAACTGTTTCTCGAATCACAAAGAAAAATCTATTACTGAGCAACAAAAAAAAAAAATCAGCAATTATTTCTTTTTTTTTTTTTTTCTCTTTAGTTTCTTGTTGTTTTTTGTTGTTGACTGTTGATCCTAAGCTTGTTTCCTCCCACGATTTCTCTTTTGTCTTTGATGATAGAGAATAGATTTAGAAAGAGATTAGCATGTCAATACTTCCTGTGGTGCCAATACATTACTGCTAACATTCAACTCACAGAATACTAAAACACACATGGACCCCACAGGTCAACAATTTTTTTTTTTTTTTTTTTTTTAAATGCATCAATCGAGTTTTTCATTGAAAATGCTTCACATTATTCGTTGATCTCAACTTTAAAAATAAAATACATACAGCAAATTGTCTTTCAACAATTTTGAGCTTCAAAAAAATAATTGATCAGGTAACAATGAAAATTTTTATTCAAAAATAACTATTTCTTCAGAATATTTACACAAGTTCCGTGTATTTACTAAAGTAAAAATGGTGGGATAATGTTATCTATTTTTTTTTTAATCTTATTATTTTTATTTTATTTTTTTTATGCTGTAAACGTTACCAACAGTAACTTACGATGTTAATTACTATTGGGTTGGCCAAAGAGTTCGTTCGCTTTTTTTTAAATAAAAATAAAAGCACATTTTTCATTGTCACCAATAATTTTATTGAACAACGTCTTGTTCCACTACCTTCTGCCATCGTTCAGGCAACTTCGATAAGGCCGAAATAAATGTTGGAAATCCGAAGGTGCAATGTCTGGTGAATAGGGCGGATGAACTTCCCAGCCAAGCTATAACAGTTTTAGCTTGGTCATCAAAGAAAAATGCTTATTTTCTTCCATCTTCAATATTAAATTGGCGATACTTTTGATCAGTTTTTGTTTCAAATTCACGCTGATATGACAGCTGTCACAATACAATCTAACAAAATGGTGTCGAATGACAGATAAGCGCTACTAGAGCCAACTTAGGGTAATAAAACCGAACGAACTTTTTGGCCAACCCAAAATTTTAAGAAAATATGAATTTATTAATATCCTGAAATATTAAAATTTCTTTTACACGTCTGGAATCTGCCGCAAACACAAATTATTGTCTCCTTGTTTTTTTTTTCCAAATTTTATTTCCTATAATTTCATTTAATTCATCATTAACAAAGAAAAAAAAATATGATATGTTTTTATTTTTAATATAAATTCAAAAGTATATGTTTAAGCAACTGAATTTGAAGACAGCTGTTGAACACAGCGGAACTGTTCTCATTAGCTCAAATAATCCCAATGATAGATACGTCTTCAAATATCTAAAATATATAGTAATCATTTCGATTTAAAACATATACATGAAAAAAGTATGTAAAAGTGTGTATTTTTTTTACGTTGGGTGTTTGAGGTCTAATATCCTGTTCCTAAAACTATTAATACCTATTAACATTGTAACCATTAACATTGTTTTACAGCCAACAAATAAAGTTGACGGTTCGTTATATTCGTACTTTTTATTTAATTTTTCTTTTATAGTTTGTTTTTCGACTATAAAACTCCATTCGTTCTTTTCTGTTGATTAGCATCCTCTGATCTATTAACCAATTACCAACTTTAGCTGATGAGAGCTACGGCTTCGAAGTAGCTATTATGGATAATCTCAACGAAACAGAATTGGAAGAGATGCTCAAAACTGTATTTTTTTTCTCCTATACACAAATTCCTATTCTTTTATTCTGTAGATGACTCCACACCTACACAGTGAGCAATGCCTACGCAACCAGACTGAAATATTGCAAACAGGATTTGAAGGAGTTAAAAAAAATAAAATAATAACAACATCTTCATTACTAAGAGGGAACCTGAAAGGCTTAAAACCACAAAGTATAGAATTTCAGGTGAAGCACATCGAATCCACTCCAAACAAACCTTTGATACTGTGAAAAAAACATCTAAAGAAATCTAGTGAACAAGCGAAGAACCAATGCATTGGAAGAGAAAGATAGTCTTTAAAAGCAAAGTGTGGTCAAATAAAAAAAAAAAAAAGAGCGCAGTCAGCATTCTCCTTTTAAAGGCTTGGAACAGACAAGTCCAACTAACATCAATTATCGTCGGAATCCACTTGAACAGCGTTTCCCACACCCTAATCATGCGGGAGTAATGCCACCCTTGCCTCCAGCGACACATCCACCGACACACACTTCCCAAAGTTTCCAACAGGAATAAAAAAATGTATTACATATAATAACATTCAACTATTATTTATATATTTTTATTTTTTATTAGTTGATCGTAACTTGTGATGAGAATCAGCGATAAATATGAGGGATGTGTGGCTACAGTCCAATCAAAAAAGAAAAATTGAAACGGATGGTAAAGGAAGCACTTCCTTAATATAAAAGAAAGAGTTCGACTTATAGTTCATTAGCAAAATTCCCGCCAAATAAGAATAATAACGACGGATAAAAACAAATAGGGACAGCGATTAGTAAACCAATCACAATGCTTCGCAACGGCTTCTGATACGTTAAAATGTTATCTCAAAATTAAAACCATAAAATTTACGTTGAATTCTTGCTTTAATTTCTTAATTATTATAAATGAGATTGTTGCGAATGCAAAAGGCGTAATTGTTTCGATTATTGTAATTGTTGTGATTGTTGCTGAGCTGTATTATACATGTGATTGTTGCGAATGGAAAAGGCGTAATTGTTGTGATTGTTGTTGAGCTATATTATACATGTGATTGTTGCGAATGGAAAAGGCGTAATTGTTGCGATTATTGTAATTGTTGTGATTGTTGCTGAACTGTATTAAACATGTGATTGTTGCGAATGGAAAAGGTGCAATTGTTGCGATTACTGTAATTGTTGTGATTGTTGCTGAACTGTATTATACGTGTGATTGTTGCGAATGCAAAAGGCGTAATTGTTGCGATTGTTGGTCTTAATGATAATTTAATGAGATTTTAATGATACTTGTCCACAGACGGACGGACAAAGCGGGAATATAAGGCTTCTGATACTTGTATCAGAAGGCTAAAAATAGATAGATTAACAAAACGAAAGTTGATTAAGAATGTATAATTATATCCTGAAATTTCAAGTGTTGACTACTATATTATCAAAGACAATGGCATGGTGATAAAAAAAAATAAAAAAAATCTACATTATTTTTCCAACAAGCTAATATTTTCTAGTTGAATGGCTGAAAATAAGCGAAGTCAACAAAATAACATCTTTCCAATTTACAGGACTTTTGATAAAAAATACAACTCTTCTTTTCCATTGGACGTCGTGAACTTCTTACGCAGTCAATTGGCTGCTCTGAAGTCAAAGTAAATCGAGTGTAATTAGGAAACAAGAGATGAGAGAGCATTCGACGGAACTATTTCTGCCAAGGAGGAGCAAGAACTACACAGGTCACACTTCACATTTCCTTCATCAATGTCACAGACTGGCTTCCACATTTCACATTATGATAAAGGAAAGAGAAAAAAAAAATGTTTTTGTTAAAACTTCAGGTTGCAGCGAAGACGTTGTTACTAGAAACCAAAGATTATAACTTACTACACTGCAATCTATATTACTAAAATCTTTTATTTCTCTATCTGTCTGTCCGACGCAATTGTTAATTATTAGTTTCTCTTGCTGAGAAAGTCAGATTATAAAATTTTCTTTTTTTTCGCCTTGCACGAGATTCGAACCGAGGACCTTCGTCCTCGCGCTCAGGAACGCTAACCATTGGACTACTGCTGGTACCCCCATACCCAATCCTACTTTTATTCTATTTGTTTCCGCGCTATCAAATAATGAGTTCATTCAAAAAGGAATAAAATATCACTTTTTGCCATAACCGCTTGGAATCGATTCTTCTTGGATTATCTCATTCGTACCAGAGTGAGACAGGGAGATGGCCTAGTGGAATCACGTAAAAAAAACAAACAACATAATTACATTAAAACTGAAGTTGCATTAAAAATTGTAGTCAGGTTAGAACACAAGCTTAATTCAAATTCCAAAACCCTACTTCATTCTTTCCTTACTTTAATGAGCTATAAATGTACTTTTAAAGCCCAAAAATTTCACTCTTCTTTTGTTCCAACTAAATTGATATAAAACGTTGTAAGATTTTTTTTTTTTTAAAGACATGCCCTGGAACAACATTGCTACTATGCAGTCCGGCTGTGAAATTCATGCCAAAAAGAAAAATGTTTGTTCAATGTATTATTAATTTTTTATTTATGTAATTTGTATTTACATTCGAGCAAAACGCTTCTCTGTCAATAAGAAATGAAGAATCAATTTACAGAACCATGAATTAGCAGCTGAAGATGGCGAATGTGTAGAGTCAATTTCGAATTGTTTGAAAGTGTTGTATTATCGTCTCTTTTTACTCTGTTCTGTTGAGAATTAATGATGATACACTTTTTTTTTTTTTTTTTTTATTTATTTATATAATTTGAGTTTTTACAGTCCTACTAGGGAAATTTCCCTGTCAGTAGGTTCTGGAGTTTAATAGTTACAATCTGATTAATTTATGGTTGATAATATGATGCAATGTACATATAATCTACATATCTACAAAGTACAATCAATAAAATGCAAAATATTTAGGAACATTCACTCTAATATGAAGATGCAGACATGTGTATATGTCTCTGTGTATATGTATAATATACACACACGGGAGCGTAAATACACATATGTGCATGTTCAGACTTATATATATTACAGATATACATTAAAATTATGAAAGTTTAAGAATAAGAGGATATATATTTAAATGTAATTGAAATATTTACATATAGTACAGATATACATTAATATTATAAAAGTTAAGAATAAGAGGATATGTATTCAAATGTAAATTTAAAATAGTTACGTATGGTACGGATATATATTAATATCATAAAAGTTCAAGAATACGAGGATAAGTATTTAAGTATTACTACTCGCTACAACTTCCTGTTTGTTTTTTGTTTGTTTGTTTTTGTTTTTTTTATAACCAATGCTACAGTTGGTTAGATAGGTGCTTTTAAGGAAGTTCTAGAGAAGTTCTGTACAAAAGCGAGATATTTTCTGGAGTTTGGATTTTAAAGATATGTACTTATTTGAGCCATTTTATCTTGTTTTCTGTGATGTAATTAAAGAGTTTTCTTTTTAAGTCTTTAAAATTTGTTAGGTTGGTTAGATTTTTGTCAAATTGATTAAATATGTTTACTATTGTTTTACTTTTTAATCTTAATCCGTAAATCTTAATCCTAAAACACTTCATGCACAGATTCATCTATTTTTTTTTCTTAATACTCATTTCATCTTGTGATGAGTACATACACTTTGCTGAAATATAGAAAATCAAATACAAACTTCAGAACATTTTTCTTCTCCTTTTTTTTTTTTTTTTAAATCTGTTTACAATTTAATCCTCAAAAAAAAAAATAAAAAAAAATTGGAAAATGTTAAATTTTAAAAGCGCTTTATTCAACTTGAAGCGTTATTTAAAAGTATATTTCCCATCAGATTCTCAATCGAAATTAACGTCCATTGGTGTTTTCTATGAGGAGACTTATCACAAAACAGCTGACCGTTGTATCTTTGCGCTAGTTTTCGGATTTGTTCGTTTAAAAATGGAAATACATTTCCTTCCTTTCATCAACTTTGGCCAACTATGGATTACAGGCTAACCCTACATGACAACGTCAGGGTGAGGCTAGGAAATTCCAGAAGGGGGACGAGATTCACATTCCGTCCAGAAATAAGCCTGAGATAGTAAATCCCAGGGGAGAAACGGACGAAACACAGAAGAAGAAAGATTGAAACATCCATGCGCTCGACCGGGATTTGAACCCGGGTACCGGCACACAGGCCGTACGGCAGACCGACGCCTGAGACCGCACGACCATGCCGGCACAGCGGAAATATATTTATTAGTATTTATTTATTTTATTTTAATTTTTTAGAAATAAAAGGGGAAAATTTCATTTTGAAACTCAGTTTTTTAATCTGTAATCTGATATTTAAAGGTCAAGTTATTAAAAAACATCAAAAGCAGAGTGAAGCTATAATTTTTAAACATTATTTTACTTTACATAAAATTATAAGAAAAACGAAGAATATTATACAAAGCATTATCATTATAAATTATTAAAAAAGAATGAAAATTACGCCAAGTACGACATATTTTAAAAAAATTATTTTTATTTTTTAAAAAAGTATTTTTATTTAGTACTTTATTTTTTATTTAAAATTGCTTTTCTATTCATTTTCTCAAAAGCAAGTTCCATTTTTTTCCTTAAAAACCATAAAGTCGAAATGGAAATTTTTAAAAACGAACTTCTTTGTTTCAGTGACCTCAGTTAAAAACATTTTCGAAGCTGATTCTCAATACGTCAATTTATGACTTGATATCTCAAGTCATCGATATATATATATATATATATACTGGAATTCCTGATGAAGGAAAGTAATCGTAGCTTAACAATCTCTTCATTTTCTTACCCAAAGCCGGCCTAAGTTTGCTCGGAGTTCAAAGCGATTTGCCGAACATCCCCTCGCCTTTTGATTTTTAAGCCTCGGGAAGCCTTCATTTTGTTATTTACGACGTTATTTATGTTTAAATAAATTTAAGAAGTTTTGCGTTGACATTCGTACTATTTTGTAAGTGAGGGTAAACAAAAGATATATATATATATATATACAGTGCAACATGGATAATTCGAACGTCTTTAATTCGAAATCGTGGTTAATTCGAAGATTTCTCTTGGTCCCTTGAATTTCTTATTAAATCAATGTTAAAAAATCGTGGATAATTCGAAGTTCAACTTCCTTAATTCGAAGTTTTTTATAAAAAATTTCGAATCATAACAACTTTTCGGCGTTTCATCGTGACAACTGAAATTCGACACGTGACGCTTCAGACGCCATTCGAGCTTCCTGCTATCAAGTGTCACCATGTCTTTCAGTAAACCACGCATGTACAAGAATTTAACGTTCGCTGAAAAGGTCGCCGTCATTCGCGAGGTGGAAAAGGGTGTGAAGAAGAAATGCCAAATCGCCAACGAGTATGGGATAGCGCCGAATTTCGTCGGTACATTGAAGGACAAAGCAACGTAAGTGTAGCTGTTTTCCGTTCACTAAACATGCTTGATGATTTTGCTAACCGTAAGCAACTGAATTCTACAAAACAATCAGACAATGCATAATTTTTTGAAAAACTATAATTTTCTGTATTGGATGTAATATGTACTATAGCTTACGTAATATAAATCTTATTTTGTTTACATACATATAGTGCTTCAGTCTTTCTACCATGATCTTTCTGAATAAATATTTACTTATTGACAGAATAATCTTTTCAAGCATTCAATGGACCTGAAATTAAAGTTAAAAGATGTAACTTGTTTAATTCGAAGTTTTGGATAATTCGAAGTTTTTTAGTGGTCCCTTCAGCTTCGAATTATCCAAGTTGCACTGTATATATATATATATTCTACATATTTATATCTATATAAACAGTATATATATAATAATAATAAAAAAAATAATTAATTTACCACCGACGGTTTCATTCTCCCACGGGAGACCATCTTCAAGGTGAGGACATGACAAGATTTCTGTGTCATTTCTGTTGTCTTGTGTCATGTCCTCACCTGGAAAATGGTCTCCCGTGGTAGATGAAAACCTTCGTGGTAAATTAATTAATTTTTTATTTTATATACATGTCTTTATTATTATGGACCACCTTGTGCATTCTCTTTGTTTTCCCTCATTTACTAGTTTTTACTCATTGCACTTTGTACCACCCACACTATTCGTAATATTTCGTTTGACGTTCTGGTCAAAGATTTCCAGATTTGTTTTTTGCTGAATTTCACTTTCCAAGTGGCCAAGGGTTCACATGGTTGGCGGCCATTACGAAACTTTTGATTGTCCCTGAGAAACTCCCGATGCAGTGACGTCATCGTCGCTATTACAACGAATTCAGTTGTGATTTAAGTTCTAAAAATTAAAACGACTGATGTTAATATTCTAATTCTATCGAAAATAACATTATACATATCTTTATCAATTCTATTGCCTGAATATTAAATAACGTCACTGGACTACTTTTTGACTCGTTGACTACTTTATTACTACGACTACTTGGGTGATGTAAATTGGTCAGTGTAGAGATTTCATAAGCATCGACTTACGGTGACTTTTGTTGTAGTGATTCATCTAGAAAGACATTACTCTTTAAACAGCAAAAGATTATTAAGTTTCTTTAATCTCGTAAAAGTGGACGCGGTAGCCGAGAGGGGAAGGGCGCTTGGCTGCGGGTTGGAGGTGACGGGCTCGATTCCCGGCCTCGGCGGAGGGCGGGAATTTTTCCACGCTCATTCTCCTCCAAACGGGTCTACCCAGCCCTCTCTAGAATGGGTACCGGGTTTCTTTCCCGGGAGTTAAAGGCGGGCAGGCGTTGGGCTGACCTTCCGACCTCAATCTAGTGCCGTTAGTCACGAAACGCTGGGAGCCTTACCTCCCGCGCTCCCGTGGGCCTGCATGGCCTGTTTATGGGATTGTTTTTTTTTTTTAATCTCGTAAAAATAATCTCTCCTATACTTTTATCTATGGATAACAATAATTCCATGAGAGACATTAATCTTGGTAATCACAAGCGTCATACTTCACACCCAACAGTCAACGCTTGGAGCTCAGTCAGAAACATCTATTAATATTTTGTATATTTTTTTTTCTTTTTGCTTTCGATCTGAGGGAAAAAAAACCCCACGAAACATCCTTTTTCACTAACAAAGGAACGCAAGAAGTGCATTCACTGCAAACAGCTTCAGTATCTTTATTTTTTGTTAATTTTGTAGAAGAAATTTTAAATCCCCGTCTTTGCCTCCCAAAAATCAACACCATTTACTTGACAATCATACAACGTCTTCGACGACGTGTTTCTTTTGTTTTAAGAGAGTGATAACTCTTGTATTCTACGAAGATTGATAAATTGGTCTATTTGGTCCCATGGATACCAATTTGGCTGGGTTCCAAAGACTGTGTCCCGTCAACACGTCCACAGGCACAGCAATGAAAACCTGTGTCCGTGGTCGTATGTCATCGCTAAAACCTAACGATAACATCGGTTCCCGCTCGCTAAGAGACAGATCGGCCATCCAGATAACTTTCGTAGCAGCTCCACTCCACTTCTTTCTTTTTATTTCCTAACCAATCACATTTTTTTTACAGGTCAAAGCGCAATTACCCACGGATCTCGAATTGCCATCAATTCTCTTCGGATGTTTTGAAAACCCTTTAAAAAAAGGACGTTAAAACAAAACAAATCAAATTCTAAGGGATTAACAAAATAAAATAAAATAAAAAAAAATTGCTAAAGATCAGAAAACAACAAAAAACCCTTAACGGCAAATAAAAATATCAAGATGTAAAAAATCCCTTAACTTTTTTAAACACTTTTTTGTGACTAAAAATGGGGTCAGGATTTTTGAAGTGTCAATTTTTTATCTTAATCTTACATTCAGTTTTAAATGGATGTAATCGTATCTCCAGGTCTTCTGTTTCAAATATACGGTTTTTACTGTTTACACAAATTCCAGTTTAGCCTTTCTGTATTTTAGAGCGTTTTTCATCTTATTTAAACGAAAACAAACGGACTATGAGGGCGTAAATCAGTTTATTTTATTTTTATTTATTTTTTTTTGGTTGGAAGATTCGAACAGTGTCTCTCTCTTTTTTTTTTTTTTTTTGATGATCTTTTAAGCATTTTTCTTATTTTTAATTTCTCATGCATATATCTGAGATTTTTCGGTAGTACAATTCGGGCTCTAATAATAATAATAATAATATTCGTATTGTTAATGATGTAAAAATCAAAAACAAAATTACTGCTAAATTAAGATTGTATCTGAACAAATACAATTTAACATAGAAAAGATTCTCTATACTTGGGGAAAAATGTATCTTGAAATCAGAGAACGATTATAAAGAATGAATCAGAACTTGCGACCCATTCCAACTGTTCATCTTCTAGCAACAGAGAATGACTGACTCACATTATTCCAATCTGATAACAATAACATACAGTCGGACCTCTATTTAACGAACCCCTATTTTGCAAACTTTGGAACCAAGAACATTTTGCTAATTTCTTCATAAATAAATTTTATTTCTTCTTAATTTTTCTTCGTAAAATAACCTCCAAATAGCGAAGTGCATTCTCTATTTAACGAACTTTTTCTTGGTATCTATTTTTTTTTTTATTTTCTCCTTGAAATGTTTTTATTATCAACATTCTCTTAAGAGGAAATGAAAGAAATGTGGATAAAGCTGAGGGAAAAAGAAGAAATTAACAATGATGTGCTGATTGATGATTATCTTTCACTTGACTTTTGAAGTTGAGACCTCGGAAACACTAACTGAATCAGATATTTTGGACAGTGTGAAAAATAAAAACAATACAGCTATGAATTGCGATGAAGAAGATGATCAAAATGGAAATGATCATGACGCAGAAATCAAAAAACCTTCTTATGATGAAATGCTAAAATCATTTGAAACAATCCAACGCGGATTACAATTTGAAGAAAATACTGAAGGGGTTTTTAGTGCATTGCAAAGATGCGAGATATACTATAAGCGAAAACACTTTTTCAAAAAAAAAAAAAAAAAACCGCAGACAAAATTAACAGACTTTACTAGTAAAATTTAAGTGCGTTTGTGGTAATGTATGCTTTATGCCATTAAAATTATTACTTTTTTTAATAATATTTATTGTTGATGTATTTTAAATCTGTTTTATGTAGTTTTTAAAGTAATTTTAAAAGGTGAATCTCTATTTAACGAATTTTCCATAAAACGAACTTTTTTTCGGGATTTAGCGACTTCGTTAAATAGAGGTCCGACTGTACTTCATTATGTTATGCCATTACTACTAAATTACTTCGTTCGATGTGAGAAAAATAATTAACATTTTGAAAGTATCATTTTAATTCAAAGTTGTTTTATTTTAAATGATAATTTTCGTCATAGAATTTCTCTTATTTCATTTCAACATTGTAACAAGAATTAATTCACTTGATGGAGCTACGCATCGTCTAACTACTTCCTGGGTAATAATAATACACAACTTTCTATAAATTAAGAAAAAGCGAAAAAGGACTATACAATGGTAAGAACCACTTGGAAAATGCACCTCTGCTATAGAACATGAAAAGTGATATGGCACTGGGATGTCATCGGATGCAAATTAAGGGTGTTCGTCAATTCGTGTTCGGATTATGAAGAAAGATGGAGCAGATGTGTTGTAATGGCTTCGATAATGTAGAAGACTTTAGATGGAGACAGATCAAAGTCAATTGGAAATAGCAAGATGACTGAATAGGAGTCCTGATGAGACTGTGGAAATAACTTCAAATTTCACGGATTGTGGAAATGTAGAGCGAAGGAAGGCCTAGGGCTACAACTTCAATGGATGACCTACATCTTCGATTGTACGCCCGGAGGAACAACACTGCTATCCAACACAACTGCGATCTGCCTTTGCTGCGGCTACAGCAACACTGGTGTACGCACAGTGCCCAAAAGGCTTTGAGGAGGTCTTTATGCAGGCGAACAGCAGTCTGCGTGTGCCTTACCTTCCCTCAGTCAAATGAGGGAATGTTTCAAATGGGCAAGACTTCATGTCTCTGGGCTAAAAACTAACGAAGATCAATTCCATTCACAGATGAATCCAGATTTGCTTTGCAAAGCAATTCGAGAGGGGCTCTGATCTGGAAAGAACGAGGGATACGCTATCATCCCCCCCCTCAAATTCGTGAAATGTTTACTTATGGCGGAGCTAGCGTGATGATTTGGGGGGATACGTCGTTGGTTGAATTTAGATGCTGCTAAGAGGAAACATGAATGTTAGACGATACAGTGATGAAGTTCAAAACGCCTATTTTTGCTCTTTTGCAGGTGCAATAGGTGATACAACGGAAGTCCACACTGAGTTAAACTGATAGATCAATGTCTGCAAGAGGAGACCGTTGTACGTATAGATTGGCCAGCCAGGTCTCCCGATCCTAATCTTATTCAAATCTTGGGATTATCTCCGGAAACATACTGCTGCCCTCAATCTTCCCCTCCCTAAGACCTCGAGGAGCTTTTTAAAAGAACTTTAAAACAGTAATGGCTATCAACTGAGCTCCCAGACACACTTATATAAACAGCAAGACACATCACTACGACGACTGTATTGTCAAAGAGGATCACTAGACCCCATAGAGATATAGCATTAACTGGGTTGCGCATTAACTGGGATGGTAAATAATTACGAAACATGTTATTAGCATTTCAAAATTTTACTTATTAATTTCAATAAAAGACCCGCCCTACACGCTGTTATACTGTCTGGAAATCAGTTTCACACAAAATATTTTGGGTTCATACAGTAGCTAAAGTTTTTATCAATTTAAAAAAAAACTTAATCGTACATTCTTTGAGTTACCGCTTTTTTTCTGTTTTGTTTAATTAAAAAAAAAAACAAAAAAAAAACAAAAAAAAACAGGTGTATCAAGATAGCTTGGTTGCCAGTTTAATTGTAAAAGTTTAATTTTTACAACGTAAAAATCTCGAAAAAAATGATTATTATCCATTTTGAATTTGATACTCAATTGAGTAAGTGATAAAAATAAGATTCCATTATATCCAACTTATCTTCAGTCATTTAACTGCTTCTACGAAAACCTTTTGGATTATTTTTGGATTTGTTTAATATAGGTAATTTTAAAATAAATTTATTTACATTTAAAGAAATAAACTAACTTTAGTTAAGTGCCGTGGATTGATGCCTAAATTTGAATTATTCCGGCACGTTAAACTTCTTGTAATTATTTCCTTTTTTTTTTTTCAATTTAAAAAGTTTGTTGCAATTATGTTATTGATTCCTAAGTCCTAAAAATAGTCGGAAATTTATGTTAAGATTTCATATGAAAACTATAAAAAAAAATAATACACCAACATAAGAAACATGAGGAAGTCAGCTCTGAATATTTTGACTCGCTTACCTTGAGTCTTCTTCAGAAGAGCTTAAAACACTATATTAAAATGTTCGTAGCTTTTACTGCATTATAAACTCTCCTGAAGATCCAAGGTAACAATTCCCTTGAGTAGAAAAAATATTTCAACCAACCTCCCATGTTAGATAATATGGTCTACTATTCCTTCGATCGACTTTACTAATAAGTTAAGAAAACAAATAGATAAACAAACAATAACGTTCGACAAATAGTCACTAAAGGCCCTGAAACAAAGTGAGATCGGAAGGCAAGTCCGATGCTCACCCGCTTTTAACAAAATATTTGCACTGCTTGGAAATTGAAACAAAGTCCAAGGATGTTTGTAATATAAATTTTATTTTGCGAAAAAAAGTGCATGGAAACAATTACATGAGAAATAAAACAGAAACGCACAAGACTTAACAGTTCACTGATCTGGTTTTTGGGAATTGTGATACCGGGAATCCAAGATAGCCTTTAATGGTCAGGAAACCTGAAATAGGATATCTTGGATTCCCGATATCACAATTTCCAAAGACAGATAGTGAAAAATAACATTGTTATGCTTATTCCTCACGAGAGAACTGTAAGAGATTTAATGGTTGATTTTTAAGAGGATCTCGTCATCGGATGGACTGATAAAGGAAATACAGGATTTTTAAAGGAAAAAAAAGTAATTAGTGCATTATTATTATTATTAATGAGCTTTAAGTTTCATCAAGAGACATCAAGTTTTTATGTTAACCCAATGCTACAGTGTCGTACTTTTTCCAGAGGATAAAATTGGAGAGACAGCTAAAATAATACCAGGAAGGATATCGAAAACAGACTAAAGTTCGATGTTGGCCAAACTCTAAATTATTCCTATAAAAGTGGTTCACTACAGGAATTTGAGGGAATGAGATTCCCTATCACATAAACTCCAACGACATGAAGAAGATAAAGGTTAAGAACAGTATTTAATTGAACTTCATTCAGTAATAGAAGAATTAGCCGTGAATGTAAAGAAAAGTTATACGATAATACAGTGTATTCTCGTTCATCCTATTAATTTAGCTCTTTCCATTCTGCTAATTAACGCAAGTTGTAGAGTTATAATGGTAATATTTCATCAAAACTTCATTTTTAGCGGTTCCATGTTACAGTTAACATAGGGAACCGCTATTGCTTTTGTGTTGTCTGTCTGTCACACTGTAGCGGCCAAACGGTTAGAGATATTATAATGAAACCTTCACCATTGTGTTCAGCATCCAAAAGTAGGTGACCACGTAAAAAAAAAAAATCAGACCTGTAGGACCCTTCCCTGACCCCCCAAATTAACGTTTTCCGTAGCAGTGTTAGTAATAATGATAACAATTAACACAGTAATAATACTGATGCTTCATACATAACAATACTAACAATTGACAACAGGACGTCATTATTAATATTTACAAACATATTGTTTCATAAATTCTTTAACATATCCAAATGATGCACTAAGCATTGTATTAGCGGCCCCTAGGTTACCTGTAAAACATAAAGGAACGGTCTTATATTTATATGCTCTTGCTTTTAATTATTTTATTCATACAATTGTGCATATTACGGGACCGCTTTGCTTTTGACACTGTCTAAAATCATTAATTACCTTGTTTGTTATTGTTGTTTTGTTTGTTTGTTTGTTACTCTTATTAATTAAAAAAAATATTCAAACATTATCTGAAAGGCTAAGACTCTGGACATTCTTTCTTTGTTATTTCGACTCAATGCTTTTACCAGCATCATTTTGCTATTTTCTCATTAACAGATAAAAAAGCTGCTACATGACAAAAATATTTAACATTCTTCGATACTTTAAAACATGATATAAGCCTGTAAATTTCATCCTGAAAGCTAAAAAATAAAAGTCATTATCATTCTATGGCAAATCATCCATAATAAAACATTATGAAACAAAAGTGTTTTTTTTTTTCCTGTAATCATCCCCAGGCCAAACGGCTGAGGACTGACCTGGTCAATAAGAAAGAGAGAGCGGGAAAAAAGAAAAAAAAAGAAGCAGTCAAGGCCAAGCGGCCCCTCACAGCTATCCAGGATTATGCAAACGCCTCTCAACTCCACAAGAGGTTTAGAATTGTATCGCTTTTACTGATGTTTTTATTCTATTCCAAATCATAACATTAAACTGTATTTATGTTGTGGTAAATCACGCTCTGTCATTTACTTTTATTTCAGTATTTGGTAAGGTATTAAACCACTAACAGGTGAACAAATTATTTATTTTAACATGCCATTCTACATGCCATTCAAATTCTTCTTCCCACGGTAAATATACATATAGGCTCTATATAAATATATATATTTTATTTCCACTTTTTGACGACTTTTTCCTATTTTCAAAACCTTATAGTCGCGTTGTTTTTAGAGTTTTTGCCGTAAACTTTTCAGGGCTTTTAGGGCATTAGTTGAACTAAGTAAATAATAATAATAATAATAAAAAAAAAATTGAAAATCTGTTCGCGTGTTTTTAGGGGGTGGGCCTTTGAAGTGGAGCGTTACCTCAAAGTTGTGACTTGGATAACTGCCGTAAATATTGAGCTTTTGAGATAAAACTTAGATGGGGTCTAGATACTCTTAAGGACTCGGTTGGTAATATAATCAAATCAGATCAGCCGATCGTAAATGGCAGCCGAAAGAAATTTCAACTTTTTGACATTTTTCCTATCTTCAACTTGTCCTGACGTTCCTTTTATAGCTTTTGCCACAAGCTTTGTACAGCTTTTAGGGCATTGGTGAAAAACTACAAATAAGTAACAACAAAGTCGACATCTGCTCAGTGGGAATGTGACCGCAAAGTTGTTTCGTGGATAACCTTCCGTTGGGCTTTTCAGCTAAACTCACCTTGATTTCGATGACTGAATATCAAACTTTCTTATTAAAACATTATTAACAAATACTATTCACAAATCTCAAGGTGGATTGACCTTTGGGAAATACACTTAATGAGGTAGATGCGCGACAGAGATATTTTTAAAATATTGTATGATGAAATTTACACAGTGATGTTAACGATTATAATTCAATGGATTAAGAATGAATTTATTTAGACACTGCAGGAGCCTTAATATAGTACAAGAATTTTAGCAATCCTGCAGATGCCTCATTATATTATGTTATTTTTAACGCCGTCGTAACTTATTCTAATGTTCTCAACAATTCTAAAGCCCAATTATAACCTCGAAATTGCAAATGTCTATTAGTAGTAACAGATTCTGTTTTCATCGGCAATTATCCTTTTTCGAAAAATATGATTGTCTGCAATCAATGCTATCTAAGAAACTCTGTAGTGTTAATTCTTTTACATTAACACTGTTTTTCTATTGTCCTTTTTTAATAATATATCAGCTGAGTCAGAACGAATGATTCGGGAACCGACGAAACTCGATTCACTGCACCGCCATAGGTATTTTTGCAACTGACTGCAGTTGGGATGCGATTGTCCACTCAGAACTGCCACCGGTGGCGTTCGAATCGCTACGGCTATGGCCAAGTGAACAGCAATCAAATGACAGCTAAGCTTTATACTCAGTTGGTTGTGAAGTGCAGATCTCAGCTTGCCTCGATGACGTATTCGATGACAGAATTTGAGAGAGATGTTGGACTTCAGAAAGCAGGCTGGTGGCTCTTCGAATTGGCCAACCTCAGACCGTTGCGACTGTGTAACGGTGTTGGAAGCAGTGTAGATATAAAACAAAACGCACATGCGCAGGGAAGGTACAAGAAGACTTAGAAAGACTATCAGAAGAGAGGATCGTGTCATCGTCCGACGGAGGCGAACTGATGCAAAGGTTTCCAATAAGCTAATGCCCGCCCATAGGTTTCTCTGGACCCTTACTTGGCCTGCCAGGTCTCCAGACTTGTCGCCCATTGAACATGTATTGTTCCAGCTGGGACGACAGCTGCGGCCAACAAGAGGTATGAGCGATCTAGAGCGGTGATCACTATTAAGTATGACTCCTTAATGAGCTAATCTATCCAAACCATCTGATTATTTGGAGAGGTGAGAGTGCTAGGAAGAGCCAATAATCATCCATCCCTACAATAAACAGTGGATACATGTGCTAATTTATCTCTCTATTTAAGAAATCAACGAACAGTGAAATGTTAACTGATGATGGCTAACTTCCGTAAATGCGACATGTTATAAATGTCGACGCATTAAATTTTTAAGTATGGGAGTATTGTTTTTAATATTATTTTACTCAATTGCGCTACACAGTCGTTAGTAATAATGTAGTGTTTTGTCCGAATCCATTGTAATCAATTATTTGCATCGTCATGATTCTCATTCTCATTCCATTTCGACTTCTGCTTCTGGGTGAGTTAATTTTTTTCGCAATCAGTGAACATTACATCAAGAAATAAAAGCCTATTTTTCCTTAAAATATTATTCTTTAGTTTGAAAGTCATGAAAACGAAATAAGCAAAAAGCCTGAGTTTTATCATCAAATTATATCATCAGAAAGGAGAAAAGAAAGAAATTGAAAAAGAAGGATGGAAAATAGCATTTCTCCAAGGATAAACAACGTATGGGAGAAGTAGACAAAATGGAAAAGCAGAAGACAGAGGATACTGTTTTTGAAGGCCCCCAATATAGGACTTACAGAAGACGATAGGAAGTTCATCTCCTTTCTCCGATAGAGAAAGTAGCGAGGAGGTGGTTTTCTTTTTTTAATAATCACATGTTTGTACTTTTTAAATCTCAATTGGATTATTTATATATAAAAAGAGATTCTATCTCAATATAATTTAAGATTGAAAAGGGATCGCTGCACAAAGGATCCGAAAGCTCTCATCAACGACAATGTAATGTATACAGCAATTTTTTAAAAGTTTTAAATACAATTTTTAATAAAGATATATGTGTTTTTATTATTGCTTTTTAAAAATATATCTTTCGCGTAGAATGATTAAAATTGAATGAATTCAATTCACTGTTTTTTGTGTAACTGGATGAAAAACAAGACACAGCCCCTAAGGCTAAGAACGCATATGGTTATATTTATCCACGAACTCATAAACCTAGTCTCCCCTCCGCAGGGAAGGGTTTATTAAAACAACCCTCAATTCGCCCAGGGTCTTTCATCAACGCACATATACAGTTGAAATCTATATTTTTTCCTCTTCAAGAAGGGGTCTCCACAATAGGAACAATTATGACATTCCTTGAGGGCAGCAGTAAAAGGGGAAGAAGGGAAGAGGGGAGAGGGCAAGATATTACTTTATGACTTCGTGGATATGCAAGTGCGTTCTTAGCCTAAGTCTCGCAAATCTCGTTTAACACACAATGATTATCACACTTTATCAACCGTCATCATCCACAGCCAAAAAATTAACCAAGTAAAGGATCAATCAACAATGCAGAAGATTAACAGTGGGATCAAAGCAAAGAACAATAATTCTAACGTATTTAATTAGACAGTTATTATTATTATTATTTATAAAAAAAAAAAAAAGAAAGAAAAAGGCTAATTTTTTTAGATGTGTGTTTCCATGTGATACTATTATGTAAAACTAATAAAAGTACTAAAATCTTTTAAGCATGTTAAATTGTTTTGTAGAATACCTTCAGTACTAATAAGTAACCGTATATTTGTATATGTAAATTATCTACAATCAATCATTTGTTTTTTTCTTTTTTATACAATTGTATTTATATATTTTTTAATTGTATACTGTTCAAATGTATATTGTAAGAAAACAATGCATGTAATTATCAGAACCCGTTGATAGAAACACTTCCCAAATGGAATAGTACTGAGTTTATCTATCTATGTTAATAAAAAAAACCAATCAGAGCTTTAATCAAACACAATTTAAGTTTCAGGGTTAAGTATCTTTCGAACTATATGGCAGGTTTCTCGGATTACATTCTTATATAAACTAACAATAATATTTTGAAGTATTTTCAGATTTTTGAGGGCTTCTGTGAGATGATGTGGATTTAGTCCATTAGTGAAGATTACCATAATCCTAACTGCTTTTAGTTTCCATGTTTGTAAGTTTATAACACAATTCTGCATATTTCCTTATTATTATTATTATTATTATTATTATTATTATTATTATTATTATTATTATTCCTAAAAACATATGGAATAATATTAATAAAAGGAAACAAATATTACTAAAATATAATATATTACATCCTAAACAAAAATTTATATATAATATAATAATAAATAATTTTTATAGTGTTATTAAATTAAAAGATGAAAGTATAAAAGATAATTATAATTTGAGAAATAAAAATAGAATAAAACTTGATTACCCTTATATTAATGAATATGGTATAAGAAATTTAAATTATATAATTGATAAAACTTTAATGATATAAATTGGAATATATTTAAAGATTATAAAAAATTTCAATTGTAAAAAATGAGGTAAAAAATTGGATATTTGGTAATACTGATTAAAATTTTATAAATTTTCTGTTATATTGTGTTAATATAATGTTTCAATATGTTTGAGCAGTGGTCGGCAACCTTTTGTTGTAAAAGGGCCAAATATGTTATGTGGGGATTACTGCGGACCGCACTTGGGTCAAATCTTATTTTAACAACCAAAAAAAAACGGAAAATCTTATTTTAACAACCAAAAAAAAACCGGAAAATCTTATTTTAACAACCAATAAAAAAAAAATCTTCCAACACGCCTCGCGGGCCGCTGGTTGCCGACCGCTGTGTTTGAGGATGACAAGTTGATTTTGAAATTATTTTGTAAAACTTATTTAAATGTAATTTTAATATAATTGTTATGTATTATAATAAAATAACAGCACCTGTTGATAGGAATTTTAATTCCTAACGGGACTGAATTGTATAAATTTTAGTAAATGAATTAAAAAAAATATTATTATTATTATTATCCTTCTGTTTGAGATCTGACTGTATCTAAATAGACCAAGACAGTTGAAATCTTGGATCGTTTGAGAAGTATGTCATTTGGCGTGAGGGAAAAGTGAGAACAATCCTTTCACAGAGTCATCCATACGCATCGTCCAAATCTACAAACAATTACTGGGGTAAGTCCATTTGCATCTACATATATCATGGCGCGAAAACAAAACGGAAGGGACGACCGATGTGGGTTGGCGATAATCATTCGTGATAAAGAGAAGGACAGGGAAGAAGAAGAAGATGATGACGACAACGATAGGTTTTTGTTTTTTTCTTAAGCCGGTCTCGTTAACAGAGCCGATAATTAGAGGAAAAGATATTCTGTTCGGATGAAAGAAGACTGTCTGATTAACATTACGATTAAAACGCCAGGGAAATTCGAAACCCATTGTTACGTTGACCAGAAATGGACACAAGGAAGGGTTGCCACGAGAAACCAACGATTCATTTCATTCATAAATTCAAACATTAAAAAAACACCCGAGCTCTACAGGTGGGAACGAACAGCGCCGGCCTTAATCCGTCAATGCTGGGAAGGCCATTGTTTAACCACCGGAAATTATAATAATAACAATAATAGGAGTCTCCTGGTTCCTGCTGGCTATTACTAATAGTCAGTTTTTCCATAACTTCGTTGGAGTTTCTCCGAAAGGAAAATTAAATTAGTTTCAAGTTTTATTATAATTTATTATTATTATTAATATTAATAATAATATTGATTAATAATTTGTTAATTTTATGTTTGTGTTAATATGTTTTTGCTAATACAGTCGGACCTCTATTTAACGAACCTCTATTTTGCGAATTTTCTTTTTTGCGAACTTTTCTTTGGAACCAAGAACATTTTGCTAATTTCTTCGTAAAATAACCTCCAAATAGCGAAGTGCATTTTCTATTTAACGAACTTTTTCTTGGTATCTATTTCTTTTTTCTCCTTGAAATGTTTTTATTATTAATATTCCCTTAGAGGAAATGAAAGAAATGTGGATACAGCTGAGGGAAAAAGAAGAAATTAACGATGATGTACTGATTGATGATTATCTTTCACTTGATTTTGAAGATGAGACCTCGGAAACACTAACTGAATCGGGTATTTTGGATAGTGTGAAAAAATAAAAACAATACAGCTATGAATTGCGATGAAGATGATGAAAATGGAAATGATCAAGATGCAGAAATCAAAAAAAACCTTCGTATGACGAAATACTAAAATCATTTGAAACAATCCGACGTGGATTACAATTTGAAGAAAATACTGAAGGGGTTTTTGGTGCATTGCAAAGATGCGAGACGTACTATGAGCGAAAACTCTTTTTCAAAAAAAAAAAAAAAAAAAAAAAACTCAGACAAAATTAATGGACTTTATTAGTAAAATTTAAGTATGCCTGTGGTAATGTATGCTTTATGTCATTAAAATTATCATTTTTTTTAGTAATATTGAATAATAAAAGGTGAATCTCTATTTAACGAATTTTCCATATAACGAACTTTTTTTCGGGATTTAGCGACTTCGTTAAATAGAGGTCCGACTGTATATTTGTTTCAGTATGTTTGAGGATGATGAGTTGATTTTGTAAAATTTGTAAAATTGATTTAAATGTAATTTTCAATATAATTATTATGTATTATAATAAAATAACAGCACCTGTTGATAGGAATTTGAATTCCTAACGGGACTGAATTGTATAAATTTAATAAATCAATAAATAAATAAATAAATATATTTTAAAATACTTTTAACATGTGCGAAAATAACTTAACTAAAAAATATAATAAAAAACAGCACTATTTTTTTTTATTTAAAAGAGATTTATAAAAACATTTAAGAAATACGTAGGAGCCTTTCGAGTTCCTCCGCGGAACCCCACTTCAACACCCAACAGAAGAGGAGTTCCGCGGAGGAACTCGAAAATATTTTCCTAAATATTTTTTAAATGATTTTATAAATCTCTTTTAAAAAAAAATTGTGTGTTGTTTTTTATTATATTTTTTAGCTATTGTTATCAATAGAGCCTGGTTTTAATTATCTAAAATCTTAGATATAATGTCTAACAGATGGATGTTGAGATCACGTTTGCGCGAGAATTACGAAAAACACGTGATCTTGCCATTAGCCTCTTCAGCAGGTCTCAAGGAATTTAGCATTTTTAATGTCTGTCACTATGAAAATGGTACATAATGAATTTGTTGTTTGTTTATTGACTGTTTTAAATTTATTAAAACTATATTAAAATGTAGTAAAAGTCTCATGCATTTCCCCGTATTACAATTCATTTAAATATTTCAATATTTTGTAAGAAGACATGGATAGAGACTATTCTCGCGTAAATTACGTGAAATCACGAAAATACGGGATCGTCAACATCCATCTGTTAGACATTATACTTGCCCTTAGGGTAGAAAAAAATTCAAAATTACGACAATCAAAATGAAATAATAATATTAAAAAAAAAAAGACTTCCGTTCGAAAAAAGAAAATATAATGCAAAATCTCGGAAATATGTTCTAAAACTAAACAAAAAAAAAAAAAAAACTAAATATCAGCAAAATTTTATAGTAAATAAAAAAGATGGCATTATTTGAATCAGCATAATATTATCACTATTTTTATTCATTCAAAAACGGAAACAGAGATCAGCAAAAAAAAAAAATATGACACGTGATGAAATCCGAGGGTTCTAATAATCAATTTAAGAAGTTCAATAAATGAACTCTATCTTTCAGGAATAAAATGGAATATAACAATAATTAATATTTAAATCAATGTTCAATAAATAAAAAGCTATTAATTTATATAATTTACATAAACTTGTATTTTAAGTCATTTTCCACCACTGAGATTTGAAGGAAATTTGGGGAATGAATTCAGACTGCTACTTTCCATTTCACCTGCAATACTTTTATACACACAAAATTCTCCTTCGTGTAATTTTTATTTTATTAAAATGTTCTGTTCAACGTTTATTAAGATTTATTTTTAAAAAAATCCTTAAAACTACTTAGGGTTTTTTTTCAAGTATTTGTGCTAAAGTTCTTTTTTTGGTAAAAATAAATATAAAAAATCACCAAACTGGTAGTTAAAACATTTTTTTTCTTTTTTAATTAATATTGTAATAAAAAAGGTGTAAATTAAGGTAATGTATAGCAATAATAAACGAAACATTTCAGTATTTTGTTTTTCAATTAGTTTATTACTTAATTAGCTGGTCTTATTTAATAATCGTTTTCAAGGGTCGTAATTAAGGGATAATTTCAAGATTGTAAAAGGGACTGTAACTTGTTGTGTGTAATGGTTTTGAGAGAAAAGTAACGTCAACATTTTTAAATTAAACGAAGAAATTTTATGACTAATAATAAGTTAAATTGAAAATTTTATGTCGTGTGTCCGCCATTTTTTTTTTTTTTTTTTTTACTAGATTAAACCAAAAATTTAACGAAACAATTAGCTAAGAATACTTATGGAAAACTAATAACAAACATAAAAAAAAAAAAACATATATTTTTCGAATGAAGAAATTTCTCGAGTCCAATCGTCTCCTCAAAACTTCACCAAAACTACTCGGCCGATTGTATTAAAACTTACAGAGATGAGCAGAAGATGATTGAACTTCTTAAGATCGTGCATTCTACTTCCAGAATGTTCCCTGTTTCAAATCCTCTACTAATTCCTTATTTATTTATTTCGTTAATAGATTGCTAGTTTTTACAGAACCATTAAAACTATAAATTCAAAGTGATCAAATTCTAACTGGATTTAGTTTCCTAAAATGAAATAAATCTCTTTGAAATCATTTCCAATCAAATGTTGACCAAACCAGTTCTTAGAACATTCCAGAAGCCACCAATTCTTCTATCTAACAATGTTGCCAAATCCATTATAGACCAATTCCTACCGAAAATTATCAAGTCCTAAATAATTTATCAATTACCCTCCCCACGCTGAAAGAATCGAGGGGAAAAAAAACTTAGACTCTCCCTCCTCCCACAACCGCTTTCACGGCCAGAAGAATGCGTTGGGAGCAATTGCAGGCACGCGCTGATTACCTTCTTTACCCCTCCAGTGTCTTCCCCGGGATCTATTATAGTTTAAAAAAGAAAAAAGAAATTATGGGTTCCAAGAAAAAAAGAAGACTGACATGATTGGTGGCTATAAGCTGAGGTCTCTTCAAATTCCACATTAGACAAGGTTGTGCCCACCTTATAGATTAGAAGTTGTAAATTGTTTAATAAAAAGAGAATTAAGAGGTAATCAATAGACTCAGTTCAACTTACTCATCAATATTTCTTTTCTGTACTTTTATCCAAATATTTTCCTCAGAATGGCCCACTAGTTCCAAATACATTCCATAAAAAAATTGTAATAAGTTCCCATGTAACACAAAGCGTTGGCCCAAGGTTGGCATTGTTGGGGAATGGTTGGCCAACGTTGAGCCAACGCTGTGTGTTACGTGGGTTATTTTACCACATGTAAATTAAATTAGTTATACTGAGCCATTCTTCATTTTATAATAGAAATATGACAATCATCTGCTGGTTCGTATCTTACCATCTAGGGCTACAAAATTCTAAAAAGACTTATCATGTATCACTCTTCACGTATAGCTTCTTCCAAGACTGTAAACATCGAGATTTATTAGTGGAATTAAATAAAGCAGATATTGTCTTTTTATATAAATGTTTCCTGTAGGTACCAGAGATGATTTGACCTCAAATCAATTCCCTTCTACAGTTCTCTTAACAGTATCCAGAATATTTCAGTGAAAACATATGGAAGTGCGTTTTTACAGTTCACACGTATTTCTAGGAATAATGAAAACTAACTTAATCTTCCCCTTCTCAGTAATTCTCCGCAACTCTCAGATTACAACAGTAAAAGCCCCTTTGTAATAATCCTGGTATTCATAATTCCGATTGCACCAAAACCTAAGTCACCTAATCTATTTCCACGCTGAAATAAATGCTTACTTTAAAACTCATTTTCGAAGACAATTTTTTTTTATTAAAATTTCTGCTCAAATTCCAACAGTTTAATCTAAGGGATAATTATTCGACGGTTTCAGACCAATGACTATCTCAAACTGGCATCGCACTACAAAAATAATTAAATTGTTACTATAAACATCACATCTTTCGTTCGTTTGTTTTTTAATAAATCTGAAGTTGAACGTGTGCAAATGAATAATACATAAAATAAACACACTGAAGTACTAGTTATGAAAAAGGTTTAACATGTGAAATATAATGCAACCGGTTTCGATTTTCCCACAAATCATTTACAAGTAAAAAATCTAAGAAAACAGGAATACAAAAAAGGATAAAAACTGATCAAAAATAATTTTAATTATATATTAGTTAGTAAGTTACTAATTATCATCCTGACTGACTCGCGTCATAAAATGTTAATAGGCTTATATTCAAGGACCTTTTTGGGCCTTTTTCACTCCATTGCTAAGAAATTAAGAATCGTTTTCCCCACCTAGAAAATGGGAAACAGAATAATATATCAAAGTAGTAATGAACACATTAACGTGCAACTGTAATACTCGTAAATTTGACCGTTTGCACAAAACATTATAAAAAGATTAAAGAGAAAATAAAAATAAAACGTAACTTGTTTTATTTTACAAGTAAAAATAGAAACCTGTATCGGTTCCATTATCAGACTATAAAAATATCCAAAAATATATAAAAATACAAAAAAAAACAAAAATATTTTTGAAGTCTGATGATGAAAACCGATGCAGTTTTCGAAACGTGTAACTTGTTTTATTTTTATTTTCTCTTTAATCTTTTTATAACGTTTTGTATAAATGGTCGCTTCATACATCAAAGTAGTCCTCGAGGCTAAACATCTGTAGAAAAATTTTGATTAAAAAAAAAAATCTAGAATTCTTATATCTTATTTTATTAATCAAACGGTTCTTAATGATAATATGACGCACTTGTCTAATTCTTTACTGAATCTCAGATAATTACAACTGTTTATTTTTTTTTTTTTTTAGTTCTAGAATGTTCTCTTGATATGACTAGGATTACACAATCCCAAGGAAATTTTTATCACTTTAATCCCATCACTTGTAGTAGATTCCAAACGGATTTCCGTCACTGCAACAAAATAGGTTTTGTTGTTAAAACAAAGTAATAAAAACAAAATCCAAATGGGCTCCTTTTCAGAGGGAGGAGACTAAGTTTTGAAGCGCAGACCTAATACTTATTGCGATGCCGTTTTTCGCCTAATATAAATCACCGTCCACCACTACGCCCATCATTGTCCGATGAAAAAGCCTTTTTGGCGTCTGAGAAGAGGGGGAGGAGGGACAAGAAAACTGCTATCCACCCTCCGAACAGAGGAGCAATGGCCTCGTCCACAAAAGAAAGACAAAAGATTCCGACTTCAAGAATAAAAAAAAAAAAAAAAAAGCGAGACAGGCTTCGTCCATCAGGCAGCAGCAATGTCTTTACTGCCTGCAACAGGTTGGGGCTAAAGTCATGGTGAAGGGAGAAGGAAAAAAAAACAAAAAACAACAACCCTCCCCTCGTCCTCCTCCGAAGCTAATAAAAGTAAATTATCCAACTCCCACAAAGACATCGTCCGTTACCTTGAGGTTTTAATGTTCACAAAATATTTCACCTTTCACCTCCATAAAATCTGCAGAAGAGTGGATTAAAATAGACCAAAAGATGAAAACTTTTTACAAATAGTACAAATCTAATTTGAAAAATCAAATTCTTGTTGCTGTGGTTTTTTTTTAATCGTACTTCTTGGCAAAATCCGTCTTAAAATTTAAAAATCATTGCAAAATCAATTTCGGTGTTGTTTCGTATCCTGATCTCCGGCAAAAAAATGAACATATTCTTTACTTTTTTTATTTGGGTTAAATAAATAAAATAAAGTGTACAGTTGTGTAAACGTGAAATTTTAAAGTCATTTTTAACAATACACGAACAGCATAATTAGGCATAATGAAAATGAAACGGATATTACAATATTGCCTCCATAGCAATTGTGTCGTTATTGATATTAAGTTCACTTATAGTTCATTTGCTAGTTCTTTATTAATAAGGCATTGATTACTGATGGGAATTTATCTACCACAAATCTGCATAAAATGCATCTTAATACGCTTTGTAATTCAATAACAGATTGGAATGCATGACGCCGTATTATTAGAACGGTAATGAAATCTCCCAAAACTCAAAAATATTTAAAGAAAAAAAAAAAAAAACAAGGTAAAAAGCATGTTGGGAGATTTTTATGTTCGTGAGATCTTAGACTGTGAGATCGTTTTCATTCACCGACATAACATCTCTCACATGCATTTCGATTCAGGAATTTCTCCGTCTTATTTATTTTTTTTTTTTTCCCTTGTATTTTCTGGATTAGATGCATACCAAGAAACTATCCCCTAAGTTCAGGGAACTTCCATCTCGACTAGTGTGCCGACGCCGTGCACGCGTTGGAATTCGGGGAGGCTTATTGCTGCCCGGCGACCGACGGCTTATAATTTCGGCTGAGCCACTACTTTCATCATCTCGGGGAGGGGCGGTAGTAGAGCTCAAGGTCAGCCGGATCTGGTGCCCCACAGGGAACCAACGAACAAAAAAAAAAAA
>JAFIDM010000007.1:44951550-44964938 GCA_023159025.1 Thereuonema tuberculata
AAGTGAAATGTCGGTCTATATACTTCTGGTAGACTTTAATAAGTAAACAGCAGGAAGAATTGAGAAAAATGTCCGTGGTTAGAAGGGGCTGGTTGGGGAAATGCTTCGATTCGATTCGGATAGACATTCCGAAGCAATAGGGATTGTTATAGAGAAGAGAAGGTATTGGAACTAACTTACTTAGCATTTATAGTTCAATACTTCGTTAAAAAAAATAAAAAATAAATAATTGAAATATTGTCACAATTGATACAAATATTAATGGTTTAAACTTTAAGTTATTTTAAATATTTTGATGTGTTAATTCTTCCATTTTAATTTTAATAAAGTCTTGCTGTCCACCCCCAACCATCTCCTTTATTTTCAAAATAAAATAAACTTTGTTCATTCCCAACACGATTAACAACTTCTCTCTCTCCAGCACAGACGCCTCCAATAGCTGTAAAACGTTATTTATCTAATTTGAGAAATCCTTATTTTTTTTTTATAGTTTTCTTGTTAATATTATTTAAAAAATCAATTATCTTTCATATATTAGTTGTTTTACAAAAACGTTTAAATATTACATTTCTTTAGATCAGTATACTTAATTGAAGTCCCCTATAATTAATATTAGGCGATATAAAAAAGTTTGTTGAAATTAATATGATTCTGAAATTCTTTCTGTAATGTTTTCACTTTAATATTTTCGCAATTATAAAAGTTGATTAGAATATTGAAATTTATTTATCATGAAATAAAGAAAATCGCTAAGACATTTTCACTGAAAGTTTAGTGTATTTGTAAGTGATGTAAATAGCTTTTATTATAAAGATTAATAATTGTTAAATGAAAGAATAACAGATAACATTATTAGTTAGAAAGACTTCATGAAAGGAGCGCAAGTGAGAGTAGCGCACCGTGAGATTAGTGCACTGTATTTAGTAAATTTGATAAATGTCTTTAAATTTATCATATGGTAATAGTAATGTTCTATTTTAACCCAGGTAAGCTAACTTTAAAAACTTTTTCAATATATCATCCTGGAGGGGGTCATACCTCAACTTACCTAACCTACAGCTAATCGGCGCGCGCGCACACACACACACGTCGCACCAACAGCTCGAGCTCATAATAAGTTAAATATTTCTATTCTTTACATTGTTAATAGTAAAATTTTATATTTGCTTGAAAGGATTTTAATCAAAATTACTTAAAAAACCTTTCAAGTAAATATAAAATTTTTAAAATATGTTTCTTCGTAGGAGTAATGAAGCTCAAATGTTAGTTAGTAGTAAGCACCGTCATGTCAGTTTCAAGAAGTGTGCACTAATCTTAAGATATTTTACATGTGCCCTAATATCACGTGTGTTACTCTCACGACACCGTTAAAACTGACTACTCTAAAATCTTAATGTTCATTTAAATTCATTTTGTTGGAACTCTTGTAAAAAAACCTTAATCTTAATGTAAATCAAACTGATTTATTTAATATCTTCTCATCTTCCAAAGAGCAAAACATTCTTATGAAGTCTTTACAATAAATTTGTTTCTTCCAAATTTTCAAAATCACATTTCGAAATTACTACTAAGAAACAGCATTTCTTAATTAAAAATTGCCTACCTTATGTAAGCACGAGTAATGTTTAGTTTAAAAAACAACAAGCTAAAATACACAACGTTTCCGACCATTCTGCTGTTCAAGGTCCATTTTCAAGTGTTGTATTAAAAATTTAAAACTTAAAACTTTAAAATCAATCTCCAGTACTGGGTTCGTTTTTTAAAAAAGATACTTAAACAGCAGAATGGACATTAAACAGCAGAATGGTCGGAAACATGGTGTATTTTAGCTTGTTGTTTTTTAACTAAACATTACTCGTGCTTATATAAGGTAGGCAATTTTTAATTTGTAATCAGCACATTTTTTAACAAATAGCATTTCTATTTAATTTTTCTTACAATTCTTGACAGAAATATTTTTTTAGCTGTAGAATTAATAGGTTCAATGACAAATCGAGGAAAAAAACCAGTGAATAAATTAAGGAAATTAAAAAAAAAAGTTTAATAAAATATGAATAAAATTTAAACTTTTTTTTTTAAAAAAAAACATGAATCTTTAAATTATAATATCCAAGTAATCAATTAGAAAAGAAAAAAAAAAAGCTTTATTATAAAATCATTTTCTATAATTAAAGCAATATACTACAAAATATATTCAAGTCAAAAATTTCCTTCGTAATGAATAAAAACACATTGACATTAATATATTTCTAAAAACTGAAAAAAAAATAATTTCGAGTTTTTTATTAAAAAATCTGAAGTAATACTTAGGTATAGTAATTAAAAAAATGGTTAGAAATTTTAATTTTTCTAATTTCAGAAATGTAACGGTAAACAATGAAAGGGAAGAAACTGGATATTTTAAAGTATTTAAATGATTATGAAGATAAATCAACAATTCTTTTTTTGTTTTTTTAATTAATTACATCACAGTAGATTTTAGTTCTAATTCTGAAAGTTTTCTGAAAAAAAAAAAAAAAAAGTCGTTTACTTCTAGATCTCCTTCTAAAAAGGGATCACTCCCCCACCATTTTTTTCCCTCTTTTCTAAGCCTGAACAATATTTTTCGTCGTGTCTTGGATTTTGAAGAAACCGGGATTTGTTTTTGTTGGGGGAAACGAAGTCTGTGTTTTTGCTTCGACTCAACATATGGCTGGAAGCTGTTTGTTTTCTTGTTCGTTATCTGATAGTCCTGCGAAGGCAGTAGATATTTCGCCCCGAGAGATCGTCTCTCAACAAGAAACAAATACCAATTAGTAATCACCATTTACAACCACGTGTTGTTAACCTAAACAGGCATCTACTCTTCTTGTTCTCCAGAAGTCGTCCACCGTTATACGTCAGGCGTTGAATACGGACGTCAACAAGAATTTCGTGTACGTTTGCAGAAAAAAAAAATAACTCAATGGATTCCTACTTGGTACCGATTGTTGAATTCTACAAATAAACTCTGCCTGTAAATTTGATCATAAAATCGCACGAATATTGAATTTGAATAAAAATGCTCGTATAATCTATATTAAAAGGGAAGAAAAATCTATAAAATGCACAAATTCGTTAGAATTGTTTGCTTTTAACGCATTGAGCCATTATCAATAGCAATCTGGGACAGCTGTTTCGTCCTTATTAGGACTCATCTGCCGAGCTCCATTATCAAAGCTAAATCTGGCTGATGAGTCCTAATAAGGACGAAACAGCTGTCCCAGATTGCTACTGATAATGGCTCAATGCGTTAAAAGCAAACAATTCTAACGAATTTGTGCATTTTATAGATTTTTCTTCCCTTTTCATATTACATTAATGCACATTAAACCTTCTTTATTATAATCTATATTACTAAAATCTTTTATTTCTATGTCTGTCAGTCCGGCGTAATTGTTAATTTTCTGTGAAAAAATTACTACAATGAAACGTTCGCGACGGGAATCGAACCTGCAACCTTTTGATCCAAAGTCAGACATCTTATTCATTAGGCTACAGGAACTACATTCAAAATACTTATCACTCCCTTTGTGTCTGTGTGGCGCAATGAGAGAAGAGCCAGGGAAAAAGAAAGTAACTCATTAATTTTAGTCTACTAGATTACAATTTAAATTTCAATGTTCATTTTTTTTAGCTTCTCTCCGTCAACAATGGCGCGCGCTATGAAATAATGAGTTCATTCAAAAAGAATAAAATATCACTTTTTGCCTTAACCGCTTGGAATCGATTCTTCTTGGATTATCTCATACTTACCAGGGGGATGGCCTAGTATATTCAAATATAAAAACAAAAACCAACAGTTCATTTAATGTTGTGTATCTAGCAGCAAGTGTACGATGTCAAGTTAAATTGAAATACATAAATTTCTGAAAGGAAGTGCTGTGCATTATTTATCATGTAATATCTATTCACGAAAAATGCATAAAACTCAGAACTGTTGTTGTTGTTGGTCGGTAACAAAAAGTAGCAAATAGATGACAATGGCCCTTTTGTTTCCTGAAATCCTATGACGTAATCATAACAAAACAACAACGATTGCAAGAAAAGATAGTTTGCACTTACAGTTTTTCCAGTAGTTGTGCGCTTGCGTCAACTCGAAACGGGTCCTTCGGATCAAGGTCTTTGATTTTTCGCGCCAATTCTCGAATCATCCGTGACAGTTTGTTGTATCTACAATGAAAATAAAACTATTAAATCTAATTGAAAAATAGTACTTAAAAAATTAATACGTTGTATATAAAAGATGAAAAAAAAAATGATGCAAGTTTCGTTCAGAGAAAGACAGACGTAAAGTGAATCATCGTACAACGAAGCAACTTAATAATTTCGTCAGGGGATTGTTTTCTGACTTACGCACTCTATTCTATATGAGGTTCTACAAAGAATAAAGACCTTATTATATTTAATCGTAAAAGTTGTTTTAGTTTTTTTTATAGAATTCAGAAATATATGAGTATATTATAACTAGCTGGATGCTGTCGCTTCGCTCCGGAAACCTTGCATACATAGCATAAAAAAAAACAAAAAAACAACAACTTTATTTACTTAGCAAATTAATATCGAGATCGGAAAGTTTACGAGTTCCCAGCCCGTTGTGGCCTTCTCCGGATAACTCACATGTATTGCGGTTTGGGGCCACACACCTATATATATCGATAAGGCAACTTTAAAGCGAAAATATAAATCCTCTTTATTCCCTATCCCCTGGGAATTTCGAAAAATTCGGCCTGATTCCTTGTCTTCATCATAATGGGAACCTCTGTGCAACATTTCAGCATTCTAGGTCCAAGGGTTTGGGCTGGGTGTTGATGAGTCAGTCAGTGAATGAGTGAGTCAGGACTTTTCTTTTTTTAGTGCTAGAAAACGTTGTGCTATGTAACAAAATAACAATAATTTTTTAAAAAGTAATAATAGAAAACATAACGAAAATGAAAAAAAAAAATTGTTGTTGTTTTTTTGTTACAAGCTAATACATTATAAATCAAGGAAGAAAAAAAAAACACACACAAATGAACAGCTTTCACACACTGAGCCAACGGGAATCCTGAACAGCTGTTTCATCCTTTTTAGGAATCATCAGCAGAATTGTTTCTGCTTTAGTGCTCAAACAAAAGCCTTTGCTCTCCTGTGCGTTTTATCACCTTTAGAGAAATTACACTTTGGAGTTTTTTTTGTCCATTTTTGTTTAGGGGAGGGGGGGGAGTCGATGGAAAATGATAAAGGATATTTTCAATAATTTATTTATGAATCTACAATGTTAATTGAATTAAAGTAATATTAATAAGAATTAATTAATATAATTGTTTATATAAATGAAAAGTAAGATCTAACGTCCTAATAATTCATAAATCAAGGAAAAAAAACCACAACTGAACAGTAGATATACTTTCGCACACTGAGCCAACATCAACGATGATTCCTGATAAGGATGAAACAGCTGTTCAGGATTCCCGTTGATGTCGGCTCAGTGTGCGAAAACATATTTATTGTCAAGGTTTTTTTTTTTCTTGATTTGTTTACAAAAATAATTTTTCCTTCCCTACTCGTCACCACAATATTCCGACAATAAATAATTGTAAATAAGCTTATTTAAAGTAGATATGTAATCTCTGCAGAATGAATAAGGATTTTTTTTTTATTTATTTATTTAAATACAATAATAATTATTTGTAAATAATTTACAAATGTATATTGTAACATAAATATATCTCACGTATAAATGTATATTAAGTAAATTATTTTTAATAAATAGTTAATTTGTTTTAAATTATTTCATTGTAATGTTAAACGTAACAAAATGAAATTTAAATTTTGGAGTAAAGAGAAATATAACGAAAACGAGATCACATTTTTGTCTGAACGAAAAACGTAACGAATCATTTTTTTTTTTTTTTTTTTAATTCTGTTAAAAAATACAGGGTGATTCATACAGTACTGGAAAAATAGGCCTATAAAGAACGAAGATCGAAATATTTTTCTAAGTCAAATTCGGTGTAAAATAAGGTAAAATAGGACATGGAATTCCAGATCCTACGTGCGATTCTGAATCGGATGATAGGGTCCCCATTTTAATCTTTTTTTTGCCCCGATGAAAAAAAAAATGGTCTGGTTAGTACCCTTCCATTTTCCCAGTATGTTATGAATCACCCTGTATAATAAAATGGTCCCTGATCATTTATCGAACAATCAGAATCATGGTACGAAAATGCGGCTCATCAAATCATTTGTGTCTGTTTGTCTACTAATGAATTTGAATCTCTGTATGGATCTTCTCGAAAAATGATATGAATATTTCAGGACAACAGAGGAGCTAAGTTTGATATTATTTGAAATCCTTTCCAAGATGGGCTTAAGTGTTGAGAAATTGGCCTTAAAAGAAAACTGACATAAAAAAAAGTATTAAAAATGAAACAATTGATTCCTTTTGATGTTCTAAAAGAACTTTAAGCCTACTTTAATTTTCTTTTTTTTCTTTTAAGTAATAGTATACTATAGTTTTTATGTAGTATAAAATTTATTATTTACTTTTCTGAAATTATAATATCAATAATGAAGGAAACTAACAACGGAAGTTGTTAGATTTGCGCCCATCTTGATGTAATTTATATACATCTCCCGAAGAAGGCCCGAGGCACCGGGCCGAAATATCGAGATAATCTCTTACCGGAGTGAAGAAATTCCTCAAAAAAAAAATATGTATTATAATATCTACTGAAAATAAAACATTTTCCATTTTCTGAAAGAGAAAAGAATTAAATCCGATTATTTACTGAAGTTGTTTAAATAGGATTAACTTTAATCATATAAAATCCATGAGCAATGGATTAACTCCCAGTTGATTAATACGATATTAACAGGATTAAAATTCCGATTTCCTATGAATTTGTTTTTCGCTTTCTCATTCTTAACATTTTAATTCCTTCAAACTTGTTTATAAAATAAGACATTTTTATTCATACATTAGAATGGAAATTTCTTTAGTTTTGCTTTTGGTGCCCTTAAATAATTTAAGGAATAATAAACTTATTTCCATCAAATTTCATCTTTAAGTTTAAGTCATTCAATTTTGATGATTATCCAGCTATTTTAATGTCCACTTTTCTTAAGGCACCAGAAATAAATTCTTTTGTTGCTCAAGTAATAATGATGTAAATTCATTTTTGATTTTATGCTTAAATTACGAGGATTGTTGATATTACTTTACCGTACCTACATTACGATTAAGAACTACTTTATTTTATTTTCTGAAGCGATTTACATTTTTCTTACTATGGAGAATGTATTGCAATGTTTCTCTTTTTCTTTTCTTAATAGTATAATAAAACATAAATCTTGACTTATTAACATATTCAATTTTAAATATTTTTTTCTTCAAAGTATTATGCAATAAAATCACTTTTAAAAGCATCAGTTGACAAATTCTTCCGAACGAATAGGAAAAGAAAAAAAATAATAAGGCATTTTTTACTTAATCTACAACATCATTTATTTAATAAATAATTCCTGTAATTTATTTGTTAAACTTGGATTTGAGAAAGAAATGGATATTTTGCTCAGCTTTTAAAAGGCTTCAATCTTCTAAAACTTGTTATTTTTGGCATCCCATTATAAGCTGACATTTATTATTAAAAGTTTTCAACAAAACTAATAAACATCTTAATAACTTATAAAATTATTTGCCATTCTATATTCTTATTTTTAAGGGGAGGGTTATCAATATGTTTAAAAAAAAAATCCTGGAAGTGTTTATACACGTGATACTAAGTCAGTGACAGATCGTTGTGCAACTTTTCATTGATTTGTTAATTATAAACACATAGTAACAGATAGTGCCCTTGACGTCATCATAGTAAATGTTAGGAGTGAATGGGACTGATACAATTAATAAGTTTCAATTCTCAAATCTAAACAAATGCGATGTTTAAATGACAAATTAGGCTTAATAAGTGTTTACTTACTTCGTGTAATCTTCTCTTTTCTGAACACGGTAGCGTCTCATTATTTTCACCTCGTGCAGGTTGTTATCAACTTCCCATGATATGAAATCAACTTTTTTCAAAAGCTTCTTCTCATGAAATTTCAATTTTCGCACCATGTTTACAAACACACGTGTTAGGCAGCGATCGAGAAGCGGAAGAGGAAGTGAATGAAAAGGAAGTTCCTCAATCCCATAAGCCTGTTCGCATTGAACAAAACAGCAACGGCAGGAAACAAATGAGCATCGCCAGAACTATAAGCAGCCTTAAAAAGTCAAGAATTTTCAAAAATTTCTTCCCCATAAACGCTTACATCAAAACTTTTATAAAATGTAGGAATTATGTAAAAGCATTGGATGCAGGACTCAACAAAGATGTATTAAGAAAATAAGAATTTATTTTTTTAACTATTAATAAAATAATAATGCCGATGAATAATAAAAATATAATAATATTAAAGAAAAGCTATTTTTGTTAGAATAAATAAAAATGAAATAAGTAAAAAAGATTACTAATAATAATAACAGATAGGGAAAAAAATAAAATCATAAAAAATTAATAATTTCTATTTTTCCTTGATTCCTTCTCTTTTAGAATTAATAATATTATAAATCATCACTACTAACACCAATAAATGTATATTATATAAAAAATAAACTGATAGACAAATCAGAAGTAGCCGAGCATTGTATTAATAAAGGACATTGTATAAATAATAAAATCAAAATTATATATAAAGAAAAGGATCCAAAAACAAGGAAAATAATTGAAAGCATTTTTTTTTTTTTTTATTTATTTAATGTTCACCAGTCCTGTTAGGTATACCTATAAAATATATACCTGTATTAGAGGTGCTGATCGATTGTTATATAAGGTTAATTAAAGATAATTAGAGTTAAAAATTTATTATTATTTTCTCATCAATTACATCGCTGATTAGTTGAATTTTAATGCAGCTGATATTTTTACAATTTTTTATTTCATAGTTTTCCCAATTAATTTGACTAAATAACTTATATTTTATATAGTTATCTAGTCTTTGACCATAGTTATTATTTAATTTTGAAATATTAAAAATTTTTAGCCAATTTTTTTCTAGTTTCTATATTTTCATTATAATTTTCTTTTGCTCTTTTAATTTGATAAATATTTTTTAAAATGGTTTTATAAATAAATTTTTCTTTTATAGTTAAGATTTTGAATTTTTTTCTGATTTCTCTTTGTTCTTGTATTGTTTTATTTTTAAAGTTTATATAAATATTATTTAATATTTTAAAAGTTAATTTATTTATGTTTTTAATTTGATGTTTATTCAAAAATATCCAGCATCCAAGTCCATAATTTAGTATAGAATCTATTAAAGACTTAAATATTATTAATTTTTGCTTAAAAGGAAATAAATATTTAATTTTATAGAAAAGGTATATGTATGTATGTAATTTTACTTCTGTTGATATACAAATTCAATTTTATTACATGTACACGTACTATTATTTAAATTATTTTGATTTAAATTAATACAATTGTTGTTGTGTAGTATGAAATATAAATCATTATTTATTATTTTATTTTTATTTGTATCATATTTGCATCTGTATCAGAAATACGAAGGACAGGAATTTAATTAGAAATGATGGACTGGAAGTTAATCATAGTTTAGTAAGATTGGCTAATGATTTGGGAAATGACATATGTTTACATTGTCATAACACTGTGAATTTTGAAGAATTAAATTGTTAATTTCATTTATTACTGGATTGTTTTTTTTAAAAAAAAATTATTATAAGGTTGTTTAAACTATAACAATTCCTTAATGTTGTTTCTCATGCTCGCTTCTAAAGATTGTTATTTTATCGTAACTTATAATTATTTGTAGGGTTGATAAAGAGAAGACGTGGTTTATCTTCTTGAAAATTTGCATTTGTAATAAATATATTTTAAGTTCATACATTTATTGGTGTCAGTAGTGATGATTTATAATTTCTATTTTTGTCAATAATACGTTTTTTTCCAAGTAAATTTCATAATATTGTAATTAATATTAAACTTATCGCTTATGCAACGTTTTCTATTTTTAACTTTTTATTGTTTTCTTGATCTTTCTTTTTTCTTTGTTGTTTTCTTGATATATTAAAGATGTATATTTCAATGTATCTGCCATTGGAAATAAATATTAAATATTAGATATATCGAGAAGCTATAAATTTTTAATTTTTGAGGAAAATTTAGAGAGCAAAGGTCAAATTCACGGATTCATAGCTTTTTTTTTTTTTTTTTTGTAAATGCTCTTACAAACACAGGGATCTTAGAATATTGATAATCTCAGCATCCATTAGTACCATTAGTACCATCCCTTCCTACGACATTTTGTTGGCATTAAGTTGATCCCTTAACAGTTCTTTTTCACTATGATTTCATAGCTTTTTTATCTTTAATCCCCCATGGATATTAATGGGCATAATAGTAATCCACAAACATCAGTTTAGAGAGGGGAAAAAAAAAAAAATAAGAAAAAGCAAGTTTTAAAATCAAATCATTCAATATTAATTATCTGTCGTTTTGAATCACAGAAACTTAAATTCTAGAAAGCGGTAATTACTTGTTGAATAGTTTTTATATAAATGTGTCAATAGATTTTATGAGAAAAAAAGCAAGAAAAAATTCCACAACACTTTGTATCTAATGATTCGAAAGTTCACACACCATTTACATCCGTATTGAAATGAAATTTAAACTGAAATTTTGAAATTATAGTGTAATCCATTTAAGTGAATGGACTGAAATTACCGTGGGAACTAAAAACTGAAATATTATCTGAAAGTAAAGCAATTTGATCAGACAGTAACAAAGTATCAGATTTGAAAAGTTTAAGGTCTTCGTATTTTTAGCTTAAAATTATTCATTTATTTATTTATTTTTAGAGAGTATATTCCTTAAATGAATAATTGATCCTTTCTATTTATTAATTTAATGAACAGTTCTCGTAGGGGACGGGTCGTTCTTTCTTTTTTTGGGACCAATGAGATGTGTTCCGTTACGTTCAGAGGAAGTAAGTTCACGAGGTCTGTTTCAAACCACGAGGCGAAACTCCGCTCTTGTATTTCACGAGTTCTATTCAAAACTAAATAATAATGCAGAGAATCCTTCTTTCTTCCTGTTCGCCCTTTTTCTCTCTCTTCTTTCGGGATTCCTGTCTATAAGTAGATTAGGACGTACTGGTGTATGATACCGGTCGGTCACTCCAAACTGTGGGAATCTCAGTGCGGATTCAGATTTATTTAGATGACATCATTTCCTTCAACAAAGAAATCCCGTCCGGGTTGTAATCATGCTTTTATTTAGTCGCTGTTTTTTTTGGTAATCTGATTATTTTTCTATGTTTGCATAGTTATTAAAACTTATTAAAATAAGTTTTTAATCTATATTTTTTTCACGGCAATCAATAATTAAAAATGTTTTAATTAAAAATTTGATATTTTTTACTGAACAAACGCCAGCAGCGGGGCATGGGGACTTCTGGGCAACGGTCCCGGGTGTGGATCTGTGGGAGAAGGCTACAAAAGGAGGCTGTTAGCGGAAAAATCGAGTACAGCTTTCTATGTAATCAATGTTGTTGACTGCATATTGAGATTCACTGTTTGTGTGTGTTTTTAGTTGTTGTTGTTTTGTGTGGAAAAATAAGACCCGCTGGTCTGGAGCGGCATTTTGATCGATTACCTTGTTCCCTAAAAACCTAACATACTGAAAATTTTCATTTTTAAATTTTAAGTTTATTTTTTTTCTCATATCTGTTCAATTTAAAAAAAAAAAAATCTCGTCTGACTTGTACTAATATTTATGTAAAAGTATTTTTAAAATATTAAAAAATAAATTATAAAAAAAAAAAGCAAACGACCAAACTAAACTTAAACTTTTATGAGACGAAATAAAAAAAAAAAAGAAAGTAAATAGTAATGAATCAGTACATAACCCATACGAATAGTGTTAGAAAATAATTTTTTTTTAATTCAATCAAAACGTTTTCGTCCTAAAAAAACACAAGGTAGTGATAGCGATTAGTAAACCAATCACAAAGCTTCGTAACGTCTTCTGATACGTATAAGAAAATATAATTGATATTACTTTAATTTCCTTATTATTATTAAAAATGTGATTGTTGCGAATGCAAAAGGCGCAATTGTTGCGATTATTGTGATTGTTGTTGAGCTGCATTATAAATGTGATTGTTGCGAATGCAAAAGGCGCAATTGTTGTGATTGTTGCGCTAATGATACCTGTCCACAGATGGACAGACAAACCGGGATTATAAGTCTTCTGATACTGTACTTGTATCAGAAGACTAAAATCTAGTTCTTAACAGTATCATCGATATGCCAAATATCTACTCGCCCACACTGTCAATACATTGTAAAAAAAAAAAAAAAAAAAAAAAAAGCTGTGATGTAATGCTTTGAAATACTAAAAGGCATGGTACGTCACCTCATATTTAAAAGTGGCCCAATATAAAATTGGATTTATATACATCAAAATTTATACAATAATTCTAATATGGGAAACCATTAATGTATTATTCTTTATATAAACACATGTTATGTTACGATACGTTATGTTATGTTATGTTGTGAGGGTGGGTGGTAGGAAAACAAGATTCTCAATATAGACATCATTGCTACACACACACACACACACACACTCAAAAAACAGTTTAAATTTGTTCTAAGAAACGAAAATAAGGATTTCCGCTCAAGTCGGACATGGATAATTCGTTTGATTAAAAACCTATTTGTATATGAATTTTAAGAAATTTTATTGATTAAGTACATTAGAAAAAAAAAGATTGCAATGTCGATGGCATGATTGTATTTATATTTAATGTTTATATATTTTCGCATTACTAAAAATAAATAAAAAAAGATTTTTATCACTCTATAGGATTAACAATAGCATGAATTCAGTTGTATTATAGTATTATTAAAAATTGATAAATTCTTAAATATTTCTTTTTGTTTTCTAATGAAAGCAAAGATAATTCTTTTTAGGAATTTTAATATCTCATCAAATCTCTCTGTCTGTCTGTCTGTCTGAATCCTAACAATTTTTAAACTGTCTTCTTGAAACTCGGATTACACATTCGAGGACCCAGGGTCGATCTAACTTTTTTTTTATATTTCAAATCTTTTTTAAATGGGTCCTTGTTGAGCGCGAAAAAGCGATAAAAATTCCCTTTGGAATCTAAATAATGGATTCCCCTGTCCTATTTGCGTCAGTGTAAATAACAAATATTAAATCCTCTTGCGCTAGGTGAGCTACGCATTTAGTCCATTTAAACAAGTAAATAATGTAGATTTATTTATTTATTTATTTATTTATTTATTTATTTATTTATTTATT
>JAFIDM010000007.1:44964948-44976550 GCA_023159025.1 Thereuonema tuberculata
ATTTATTTATTTATTTATTTATTTATTTATTTATTTATTTATTTATTTTTACAGAAAGTGAAATGTTCGTATTCTGTAGATTTTGAACTCCGTAGGGTTTTCGCTTTTGTCATTTCACTTTTTATTAAAAAAAAAAAAAAGAAATTAAGAAAAATAAACAACTAATTCCTGCTCTATTTGCCCTCACTATTATTGGTTTTCCTAATCGCTCCAAACAAAATAAAAAGGAAGAAAGACGAACCAACGAGAATAACTCTATACTTATCCACTGGAAATTAAAAACGACGTTTTTTGATCAATCACAATTTTAGAAGAAGAATGTTCTGAAATTGAACAGAACCGATTTGTTCTTACTAAAGCTTACAAGTGGTTTTATCCTGTTCGCATAAATTTCAATTCGTGATGGTATTATATTTATCTATTCCTTTACACATTCAAATCTTAGTATTTTTATTGAATATTCATGACATTATTTTCACATTACTCTGATATTTATATAGATAACATCTTCCATTCAAATAGGCATAAATCTGAGAATTATTTTTATTTATTTATTTATTTATTTAACTAACTGCGGCCTGTTACGCTTCAGTAACTTGGTTAGTTTGAACCTGAAGGCGAACTTGTGGTTTTAAGTAAGAGGTTCAAATATTTCTTAGGAATTTTTGACATTTTTAATTATACCTACAGCAAAGGTTTGCATTGAATTGCCAACTAATTCGTAATATTTTTTTCTTTTTCCCCAAAAACAAAATAAAACCGGAAAGGGGTGTGGGAGAGGGGGGGGGGGGGGCCTAACGAAGGGGGGGGAGAAGTGAAACTCCTAAAAGTAAAATAGGCAAAATTCCGCCCAACCAAACATATGTATCCGGTGTCATTGCAGTGTTTATTTGTCCATCGCATCGGAGCCTGGGATATCGTGCTACTGCGCATGACCTGCTCTGATTCTGATGCTCTTGTGTTATTATGTATCTGTAGAGCAGAAGGCTGTGTCGTTTCCGGTCCCAAGCAACTACATTGACACCTGCTGTAATTCGTCCATTATTTGTTTTTTATTCTTTCTAATGCTTTGTGTTTCAAGAGAATAACCTAAAAAAAAAGTATCTTTCTAGAATAAAACATCATCGAATTCCACTGTACAATACTGTTAGAGAATTAATCGTCTTTGATTATGTATTAGTATTTTAAAAATCATTGTTTTTATCACTGAACATTTTTGTCGAACAGTAGTATAGTACAGTGCAACTTGGATAATTCGAAGCTGAAGGGACCACTACAAAACTTCGAATTAAACAAGTTACATCTTTTAATTTTAATTTCAGGTCCACTGAATGCTTGAAAAGATTATTCTGTCAATAAGTAAATATTTATTCAGAAAGATCATGGTATGAAAGACTTAAACACTATATGTATGTAAACAAAATAAGATTTATATTACGTAAGCTACAGTACATATTACATTCAATACAGAAAATTATAGTTTTTCAAAAAATTGTGCAATGTCTGATTGTTTTGTAGAATTCAGTCGCTTAAGGTTAGCAAAATCATCAAGCATATTTAGTGAACGGAAAACAGCATCAGTAAGTGAGATGTTGGTTTGTCCTTCAATGGAAATTCGGCGCTATAACGTACTCGTTGGCGATTTGGCATTTCTTCTTCACACCTCACGAATGACGGCGACCTTTTCAGCGAACGTTAAATTCTTGTACACGCGTGAAAGAAAGACATGGTGACACTGACAGCAGGAAGCTCGAATGGCGTCTGAACCGTCGCGTGTCGAATGGCGTCACGTGTCGAACGGTGGTGGAAGGGGATTTCAGTTGTGACGTGTCGAATTTCTTAACGATGAAACGCCGAAAAGTCGTTATGGTTCGAAATTTTTTATAAGAAACTTCGAATTAAGGAAGTTGAACTTCGAATTATCCACGATTTTTTAACATTGATTTAATAAGAAATTCAAGGGACTAAGAGAAATCTTCGAATTAACCACGATTTCGAATTAAAGACGTTCGAATTATCCAAGTAGCACTGTATTACATTTTATTGAACAAATCAAGAAATGGATTATTTCAATTTAAAAAAACAACAAAACGCTTTTAAAGCTATTTTTAAATTGTAATATTGTTCATTTTTGTGGCTAATTCTCTCATACAGTCATCCCTCGACTTACGTCCAGGTTCTGTTCCATCCGAAAGGACGTAAGCCGATACCTTAACTCAACAGAGTTATAGGGGTTAGGGATTTAATCGTAATCACTGTCCCAAACACTGTTAACATTTATTATTGATAAAAAACAAGAACAATTGTAATGATGAAAGAGAGAAGGAGAGACCGTAATGTTCACAAAGTCTGTTGCTGAACTTTGTAGCTTTAGATGAGAAAAGGACCTTGTCGTTGCTTTCGTTGATTTAATGGAAGCAGATCCTTTCACAGCCTCTACGATTTCATCCTTATATTTCAAAATGGCCGTCACTGTAGAATGAGACCATTCGAATCACAATGACGGGCTTACTAACTTCATGTTACTATATAACTTCAAGATCAATTGCTCGCCTCTTTTTCTGTGATTCTAGGTTTTATGATTGGGCGTGAAGGGCCTATTTGCACAAAATATCGCTAAATATTTAACGATAAATACACAAATACCCTATTTCTCAAACAAAATCAATAGTGAAACTGTTCAAGACACGTACCGATTGACGAGGGAAGTTGCCACTGCGCATGATACATCATTGCTAGATAGAAGCATATTCCTTTACTTTTGTTGTTTCTTCCCTTAGGGCAACCTTTTTCAATTGCGTGTCTTTTGACAGCCCATTTTCATAAGTGTAAGTTACCCAAAATATTAGCAAAATATTTGTAGCTAATGTAGTTGCAGTTATGTCAGTTTTATAGATTGTAACTGAAAATAAATGGGTCAATAATGGGATTTAAATAATGAGTTGAACAAACAACGTGTATAGATTTACAGTGTCATCAAACACTGTTTAGGGAGAGATAACGAGGGCTTTTCTCATGGTCAAATAACGAAAAAACCCGCACCACCCCTCATTGTAGCATTGGATTATTCTGACAATTTTTATCTTGTTTTTTGTCTTACACTGTTGACATATGTGTCTTTTTTCCGCCATTATTCATATTTTTTTTCGCGTAGCCCAGGTTGGAACCGCTGCCTTATGGGTTCACGGACGTATCTTCGTAAGTCGAGGGTTGACTGTATTTATATTTGAATAAGCAATAGACAACGAACTCTAGTGAAAAAAAGAAAGAAATAGTTAGGCCTAATTAGAGATACGAATTCTAACCCTATCTTCAATCTGATATTTTTGATTAATTCTGAAGAATAAAATTAACTCTATAGCTTAATTCTCACTTCTACAATGAATACTTAAAATATAATAACATATTTCGTTATTATTTCTATTACTTTTTGCTTAAAAGTAAATAATTTAAAATGATAAAACAAAGGCTTTTAAGTATAATTGCAAATTTTTTGGCTATTACTATTATTTCTAATATAAAAAATAAATTAAACTATTTTTCATTTTACATTTTTTAAATTCACAAAAAACTCAAAAGATGTCTTTGAAAGAAAAAATAAAATTGATTAAGAAGTTTACTTTCGGTTTAATTTGACTGTTTTTAAAAGTAAATGTTAGCCGTTGAGGCGTAGCCGAATGGTTGAAGCGGTGACTCGTGACTTGATTGGTATGTCTGAATCAGGGTTGAAATCCCGGAGCCGACATGAATGTTACCATTTTTTGATATATTTCTCTATGTATACGGTCATTATTAGGGTTTGTAAAAAGGCCTAAAGGCGTCAGTACTAGTGGGTTCTTTCGAATCAAATCAAAACAAAGAGGATTATAATTAATTACAAACTGAAATGTTCAAAATTAATGAGTCAATAATTACATTATTTTTATAATTCAGTGAGAAATATGGGCTGTTGCTCATGTGCAAATTTTGCTAGTGTTTTTCCTAGGATTCTATTGTATGTCGTAAAGCAACGAAAAAGCTTAGAGGAACAACGTTTAAAGAATTGAGTAAACAAACGAAGGCACAACACTACAAGAAAGGATTCGCACCCTGAGCTGTCACCGGGCAGAGATTGAGACGGATCATTTCGTCCTTTTTTGGACTTCAGGGTGCGAATCCTTTCTTCTGGCGTTGTACCTTCGTTTGCTTACTCAATTCTTTGAATCATTTGGGCACGTCAAATTTCCTTTCATTTTGAACAACGTTTAGTTTGCCGCTAAATTTTTCCAAATACATAAGTGCGCCGTGAAGCAACAAAGATTGAGAATCACTGCTCTAGATCCTAAAAGCCTAAATTGCTTAGGCCTAAAACCACCTGTATGTATGGAACCAAACGAACCATTACAGCTAAATTCTTTACTTTGTTAATTTTGTTTAGTATGTTGTACCACACTAAAACAAAATAGCAGTCATGATGTTAAAACAAATGAAGTTTAATTACAATCACTGCTATTCTATTTCTTCTTCTTCCAAAATAAACTGAAGATCTGAATCGTATTCATGACTTGAAAATTACAGTATATGGCTGATTTTTGTTTTCCAAGTCACTTGTTAAGTATCTAAGTTTTAATCTGAAGGCAGTAAAAATGTAACTTAATTATTTAATAATTAATTAAATAGAAAGAAAGATATCCATGTTCTTCTTAGAGTTCTTTTTTTGTTTTGTTTTAATAAATATTCATAATTGTTTTATTTCTTTCTTTCTTCTTCTCTTAAATAAAAGGTAATAGATTAAAAATAAAAAAAAAAGTAAATAAAATATTATCTTTTTCATGACAGTTTGTTTGTTATTTTGTTTTAACTCTGTATGTTATTGTTTTAGTTTTTTAAAATAGATTTAGATATTTCGAAAATGTTAAGAATGCATCATCTGTTTCACTGCATAATTATAGTTAATCTATATTATTAAAGTCTTTTATTTCTCTGTCTGTCTGTCCGACGCAATTGTTAATTATTAGTTTCCCTTGCTGAGAAAGTCAGATTATAAAATTTTCTATTTTTTTCGCCTTGCATGGGATTCGAACCGAGGACCTTCGTCCTCGCAATCAGGAACGCTAACCATTGGACTACTGCTGGTCCTCCAATAACCAATCCTACTTTTATTCTATTTGTTCGCGCGCTATCAAATAATGAGTTCATTCAAAAAGGAATAAAATATCACTTTATGCCATAACCGCTTGGAATCGATTCTTCTTGGATTTGTCATACTTACCAGGGGGAGACAGGGGGGTGGCCTAGTTACTAAAAATAAATGAAGATATTAAATCTTAATCAAAAGAAATAGCAGTGCGAATGGTTGAGATCCTCCATCTTTGCTCTTCCCTTCACAGGAGGCAGGGAATAAATTTCTTTCGAAAGCTTTTTTAGTCTTCACTAAGTCTGATACGAAGAGAAATACTGGCATTGTTTTTTCGATGGACGTTAATTTCTTTTGATTTCTAGTTTATTTATTAATTACTACTATATTAGTTTATTAATGCCTCACTTTCATCAGATCATGGATCAACATATTGTTGACCTGTTCGAGAACTCATCACAACAACGATGAAACTGTCCGCTTTTTAAAAGAATTTATCAATATTTCTTTAGAACAAGTAGCAGGAAATGCGAAACTCCTCTTAAACTTCACTATTTTGTTTTTTCTGAACTCTGGAGAGAGAAAAAAATAGGCCTATTTTTTATTTTGCTACCTTTTAAATCTTACTCAATGATTTTTTTTTATTATTATTCCACACCATTAAAAAATAATTCGTAGGAACAAAAATACATTGATTTGTTACTTTGTAATTTGAACGAAACAAAATTTAATGTTTCCTCGATGTTCCGCGAAAATCATTGACCAGATGTTAGTTGACCACAGCATTGATGAGAAGCGGAAGTTAGGCCTAACGATGTACTTAGCAAACGACCACGGGTTGGCGCTGGCTACATTGTTGTTGTCGAATTGACGAGAGGAATCATTGCTTAGATGGGTTCGGCCACTACTTACTTCTATGTTTTCTCTTTAAATATAGAAACCCTGTTTCCAATAAGATGCGAAACTTTGTTTGAAAAATGAAAATAAATAAATAAGTAAATATTTCTTCTTCTTTTTATTATTATTATTAATTCTACATTACAATTATTAATTTCGTTATATTATTAATTCTCCATTTAATCAATAATAATGATAATAATGTTTGAATTTCGTTATTATCAGGGAAAAATGAAATCACCAGAATACAGGTCTAACTTCTAATCTTATAGCAGCAGTGAAGAGTTTAAAACCATACCAGAAAAATGTTTAAAAGTTAGAATAATAATATTTTTTTTTTTTTTACGATTAGGAAAAAAAAAATTACAAGATTTATTTTATTTATTTATTTATTTAAAAGCAATCCAAATCCTTAAAAAATGTAAAAAATTGTCTGTTTTATTCTTAATATTATTATTATTATTATTTTAAATTATTTAATCTGCTTTTGCAGAAATTCTTAGATTTTTCTAAAAAAAAATTCATAATCATAATTCTTTGTATGTGTGTGTGTGTTTTCAGCAAAGTGGTTTTAAGATAAGATTTTTAAGTTTCAGATTGGGTTGTTTTGCTTATGTTTCTCCTATATATTTTGATGTTATGGGCCTATTAAATATAAGTCTTTTTGACCGAACCCATCGGCCTCATATTCTCCCAAAGGAGTAACCAAACTCTAGGCTATGCTCTTTGGCCGCACGCACTGCGCCGTCGGCCACGTGGCTCTACAGCGGCGGCCATTGTGGTGGGCACGTGCAGCGATGACGTACGGAGCGTTGGGCTGGTAGCTTTATCGTCAGTCGCGTGGCCAACGCAATGGAAGGCTTGGTGCAGCTGTGCACCTGGGAACAACTACGTTACCAATTTAATTCTGACCTCCTAACATTTCGTTCGAAACAAAGAAAAACGCTGGGCAGATGTGTTCCAAGACTCCGAGGATCATGTTTTTATAGGCTGGACTTACACTTCGGGTGTTTCGACCAAGTAAATTAAATAGAGTAATGGAAACGCCTCAGACGGCAAATCCCATAACCCTTTCAATCCATTTAGCAAAAATCAATGGTTTTTAGATAAACATGGCTTACATCTGGTGCATCTGAACATCAATTGGCTGCAACAAATTGATGTGCCATCAAAAGTAATGTTTTAAATGGTGTTTTAATGGAAGGTGATTTCCACAAGGAAAAAAATCAACTTCCGTTTCAAAACTATACAGAACTAAAGAAAAATAAGTTTATTCTGTTATTATTACTATTATTTTTACTCTATTCCTAAATATCATTCATTTTCAAAACTGAAAATCTTAACAACATCCACTCTTGAACCTAGAAAATAAGTTAGCTGAAAGGAAAACTACTTAAACCTTTAATAAAATGTCGAATTTGATGAGAAAAGAACCTAATCCATAACATGGAAAGCAATGCTTAAAGAGCAAATCGAGTTTTTTTTTTAAAAAAAATCATTGTTAATTTGTGTTTACAAACAAACAAAAAAGCAAAATAATACAGGGTCTCAATAAAACGAAGATTCACCAGACTTCAATGATCAAAAATATTTTTTTTCTGAGGTGCAGTCCGTAACCGAATGAGACAGACAATGGCAGCTTAACAATTCAATGGACTAGTGTGATTAAACTTTTATTTTGTTGATGTTCAATCATTCAGACCACAAAAGCACTCAGGATTTGAAAAGGGAGAAGGTTATGATGGTCGAACACATCTAACCCCCCAAAAAAAAGGTGGGTGCTTTTCACTAATGCAACGTTCCAACCAAACAAAAAGAAAGTCTCCAAAATCCATTTTTTTCCGTTTTATGTTTCAATGAGAAGGATTAAAACTGAATAAATTAAAACTGAATTAAATAGAGCCAGCAAGTGTATATGTAAACTTATATATGTATCGTTTGAGCATATAGGGTTAGCGCAAAAGAATAGTGGGGTTTCAAAGACACATAGTTTTCAGTATTGCTGAACGTATACAGTCATGACATCTTTGAGTTGGAAGTGGAACTGTCCAAGTTTGATGTGCGTCACCCGAAGTCCCTGAATGTGTGCACCTTTCGTCATCCAAGCAGTAATTCCTGCCAAACTCGATGAAGCATGTCCTGTATGATGGCCTCTACAACATGGGTGATCTGTTCCTTGATAACTACTGATGGATCAGGGCATTGGGGGTACGTATACGTTGTCTTTCACATACCCCCACAGAAGAAGTCACATGGTGTCACCGTTGCTGTGGATTTCATCACACCGGATATCGAGTCTAGCAGGAATTAGACTAATGTTTGGATGTGCCGGGTGACGAAAGGTGCATACATTGAAGGACATTGAGTGACCCACATCAAACGTGGACAGTTGTTCTTCCAATTGAAGGATGTTATGCCTATATATGTTAAGCAACACAGAAAATACATGTCTTTGAAACCCCATCATTTTTTTATGCTCACCCTATATTATATATTTAACAAGATTTACATCAGCTATACTAATATGATGAATTGTTAATGAATTCATACATGAACCTATTTATATAGAATTTCTTAATACAAATCAAGAAACATGTGCTGTTTATGGACATTACACAATGGGTTTATAAGACAGAATCTTCGTTATTAAATCGTGATCTTAGTATACTAATATTAACTAATATCATGATTAATAATTTGTTTCTTCTGAATTGCCTTTATTGACTAGGTAGGTTGGGGAATGCTGGAAAGATAGGAGAGAATAAACAGGAAAGGTGAAAGAAAATAAGAAAACATGGAATTAATCTAGGAAAGAATATCAATGGAGCTTTTAAAAATATTAGAAGACTATTGAATTGGATAAAACTATTCAGGATTTTTATAACAAAACGTAAATGTATAATAATTAACGTTCCAAGATATCAAGAGCTTTAAAAAGAGCCGGGGGGGGGGGGTTACCACAAGGAGAATAGCAACAAATCATGATAACATTTTTTTCCATTAAATAGGCCTAATGATTGAAATTTTTGAAGTTTCTGTCATCCTTCTTATCCACATTATCCACTGATGGATAATCATAAGAAGTCTATAAGAAACACTATTTCATGATTTATTTTATTACTCACTTGTCAGCAGGATATTTGGAACAGTATCTCGGAATATACGTATGTCTGTGACTGGCCACTGTGTTATAATACATCTTATAATGGGGAACGAGATCTATTACTGCTTTACTTTCATATTGATAGGACTTTGAAGATTACAATTACGTATCTTTGGTTTTATTGCTTTACGTAGATTATTAGATTACGTATGTTAAAATAATTATCAAGGGCTAATATACAGTAGCCACTAATGATTTGCTCAATATTTTCTGTATGGTGTACAAACATAGTCTATATTATTTAATCCATACCTTTTTTTGTAGGTCCTTTCTCCTACAATATTTATTGTAATAAAAGATCTTCGACATCTTATATTAAAAAGCAAATTTAATATATCATATTAAAAGCAAATTTTCGAGGCGAAAATGCATTCCCTCTTTCTCAAGCCTATTTACAACAATAAGTTAGCGAAATTTTTTGAATAATCAAATTATTACATGCTACCTGTACTCACATTTTGTTATATGTCTTATTTATTACTTTGTAAACCCGTTTCTTTGAGTATACATAATGTCTGTAGTTTCTTGTATCGTCATTGTTAATATTTATATTATTTTACCTAGATCTCATGTGTCGAATAATACTGGGTTCAAAATATATATGTATACATTTAATTTAGAATAATTCAGTGACATGATGGTTGTTAACAGTATATTTTTAGAATTAATCTCTTGAATCTTGTCATGAATTCATTAGTAATATTATGTAAAAAGTGTATTTGTATTTTACGATAGAAAATGTTAGACTATTATAATTTTAATTTATTAACAATCTATTATATGATTTTTACTTGACTGAAAGCATTGTAAAAGGATTTTATGTCTTGAATAAGCTGGGCTTCAAAACAAAGCAAATATCCTTAATAGCAAACCATTATAAATCTTTCTCGCTATCAAAGAACGAAAAATAAGAATTTATTAAGCATAAAAGTTGAGTGCTATTTTTACAATCATTCCATATCATAACTACTTTGATATTGTACTTCCAATAATAATTAATAAATTGTTAATGCGTATTTATTTAATTGTATTGTTTAAATAAAGTAAAATTTACATTTTATAAACGTTTTCTGATCTCGTAAATGGTTAGGTTCGTTCGTCAGATTGTTTCTTTGAAAGAATAAATAAATTCTCAAGAAATAACATTCGAATTTCTTTTTCATTTAAATGACATTAATGTTCATTTATTAATCAGAAGGAAAGTACTTCAAAGAAACATAGATCAATAAAGTACAATGAAAGAGATTGTCATAATTTATTGCTCTAATTAAAAATAATTACTTCAAAACTAAAATATATATAAATATATATATATATAATAAAAAATAATAGGAACAATCGAAGAAACCAAATATTTTTTATCTTAACTATTTTGGAATTTGTTTAATATTGTTAGATTTAATATTTAATAAGAAATTGAAATTGATTCTCACATTCCCCATCTAGAAACATTATTTTTCTTTTAGTACTATTATAAATTATTCCTCCTCCATCTATTTCAAGTATATAATTTATTTCAATAAAATTATATTCTTTTTCTTTGCTTTTTTCGAATAACCTATAATTATCGAAATGCATTTTTTAAAAGTTTTTAAAATTTTCCGGACACCTTTGAACAACTTTTAGTTACAAGATATTTCAAATTTCCAATTGACGTTTGCTTCCATTTTTGATGAGTGCTTCAGAAACCTGTTTTTCTTTGTCCAAATCAGTGATTATTATTCTGGAAAGTTCCCTCGTGTTTCCTTAACGATTTTATCCGCTGTCTACGTGTAAGCTTATCATACTTAAAATATTCAAAGTCATATTTTTTGGAGGGATTATGAATTTTTGAGATGTTTCTTGGCACGATCTTGTGGTTTTTCTTTTTACTCCTGACATGTTGGCTAAAAGGCTAAAAATGTCTCGTGCATTTCCAATCTCTCTCTCTTTTTTTTTTTCCAATCCCCTACTTTTACCTTTTTAACATTTTTTTGATAAATTCAGCGTCTCGCGTGGGAGATTGGTATTCATTATTCCTTATATCTGGTTTTCCAAGGACAGGCTCCATCCGGTAAAGCACCATCCGATGCCTTCATGTGAATTAGTGTTCAATGGAACTAATGGGATTGAATACATATGCCTAACAGTGTTGAATATGCTAATGCTTTTGACGCCTCGTTCAAGGTTAATCAACAAGATAAATCAGCGGTCATGTCAAACGCAGCCATTTTCAATCCCAATGTTCATTCTAAAGACATGAAAATCTGCTTCTGTGAATTATTATTTAAAAATCGTAGGTTTAAAACATTGCAGAAAAACACTGAATTTAGAATTTTAAAATCAGACAAGATTCAACACGAATTTTTGTTTACATACATGAAATTTGTCATCAAAAAACAAGTAAAAAGGGAAGAAAAATCTATAAAATGCACAAATTCGTTAGA
>JAFIDM010000007.1:45005820-45044868 GCA_023159025.1 Thereuonema tuberculata
GTAATTTTTCTAAAATTTAATTATTATTAAGATTTTATTTAATTATTTATTTTAAAAAATGTTGAATTGAAATTTATAGTAAAAATGGCGAATGAAATTTTTTAAAAATAATTTATGTAATTATAAAGAAAAAACAAAATAAAAACAAATTGTAATACTTCGTTAAAACAAATATTGTAGATAAATTTTAAGATTTTTTTTTTTTTTTTTTTAAGTTTACAAAAAAAAAAAATCTAAAAACTACAGTATAATTTATTTAATTTTTTAAAATCTATTTTTATTTAAAAATATAGTAATTTTAAATAATTGTGTAAATGTAATCTAATATATTTATTTGATAGCAAATTTAATAACATTGTAGCATTTTTTTTTTCAATTTCCAATTTATTTTCTTTTCAAAAATCTTCTTCCGTTGAATAATCTAATATTTTGGACAAAACTGTAAACATTTATTATGTATTTTTCTTCTATTCGATTTTTATGTTTTTCCTTTTCTTTATTTATTTTGTAAATGCTCGCTCACTTCACCTGAGGCATTCGCTAATGCAAGTTCAGAATTTTTTAGTTCGTAATTTGGCCGATGGCTGTGGAGTTGTTCTCTCCCATTGGCCGAACAAGTAATTGTCCGACAACTTGTTAGAACATCCCGTGGAGAGGTGCACACGGCCGTTTGCCTAATATTCATGCGCACCTCTAAAAAAAAGAATTCTCTCTAAACAAAGTGATAAGTATTTTCAAACTGTCCGAAACTTTGTAAAAAGTATCGAAAAGTTAAGGAGTGCAATAAATGAGCTTTGCTAAAGACTAAGTTTGTGGAAAAAGTGGATTTAAAGAGAAAGTTTGGACCCGTGAGATTTTCCCACAGTCGGGACAGCGGAAGGGTACAGTCTCTTGTGAGTGGGTCGTAACCACCGACCGAACTTCACGAACAATAGGGACTCAGAAGTCTCCCCCATCTGAACGGGACAGTACCTGCGGAGACCGAAGCTATCAAAAAATTATTTCAACCTGGATTTGGCCGTCCGGGTCACTTGTGGATATTAGTATTAGATCATCCCATCGCTTCCCTATGTAAAACCGACCCGAAAGACCAAGGGATACGAAGCCCTAGCGTAACACTCGAGGGATGCGGCAGCCCCGCGCAGCCACCGTCATCGGTCCGGGCCTGCTGCTTGTGCTCGTCGTCGTCGGCCCGGCCGCCGTGCAAGGTAAGAACCAAGGCGCCTTTTCACCCCTCGGGGGATGCGAGAACCGACTGCGGTGGTTGCGGGACCGTGAGAAAGTGCTCGATCTGTCCACGGGACCCTCAGCGTTTCAGTGATTGTGCCTAAATGGATATTGTGTGTTTGTGTGAAACTTCAGCCAAAGCAAGAACAAAGTTTATTTTTTTCTTTTTCTTTTTCAACGAGTTCAACCACAGATGCCTCAAGAAAACTGGAGCCACGCACTGGAAAAACTTATTTAAACCTGGATGTTTAAACTCAAGACAGTTTAGTGTTTTCCCGCACCACCCGCACAATTCTCCGCTATTCCTCCGAGCTTTCCGCCTTTCATCTTATTTTTAAAGAGTAGATTATCTTCTTAAATAGCTGTGTGTGTTTTCTATTCTATCTTAAACGGCTTTTTCTCGGCTCGAGATTTCACAGATCGTCAACCTTGGTTGCAGACCATTCCACATGAGTATCATCACTGCAGATCAAGTACTTTCCTTAATAATCTCCAAGTAAATAAGATTTCGGAAGCATTTCTGTAAATGCTTAATTTATTGATTTCATTTTTTAAAATGACGGGAGATAATTAAACAAAACAAAAAAAAGTAATATAAATAATGACAGTTCTAACTGTAAAGATGGCGGCCTAGTTCAAAACATGCGACTTTTGGAAAATGAGCCACAAATTTTAATTATAAATTTGACTACAAAACTATATGTCTAGCTCTCTCTATAAGCAGTTGTATATCTCAAAATTTTTTTTAAAAATAAATGATTTTGAAATTATAAAGTTAATTTCAAAAGTGAAATGTTGAGCCGAGAAAATATCGTTACCATTTTTCTTTCTGTTTTTATTATTAAATATGTCATCAATTGAACTACCTAAACCAAAAGGAAAGAGAAATGTTACTTTGATGATAATTAATATCTGTGATTACTAATTTGACTGAAAATTGTTAATTAGGTTATGTAATTCTTAAAAGTTATTGGAACTGTCGATGGAAACAGTTCAAGACTATATTTAGCATTTCCGGAGAATGTAGTACCTACATATTTTGGTATTTCTTGCTATATATATATTTTTTAATGGTTCCAAGAAATTAATTTTACAGGAAAAAAAACCAACAATAAAACTATTTAGATTTTGTTTAAAATGGCGATTCAGAAAAGATGGTATAGCTGTATGTAAAATTAATCCTTGTTTCGTATTTCCTGAAGATTGGATAGTATAATTTAAATATTAACGTCTGAATGTTAATCTGTAAAATCTCTTGTTTAAAACAGTTTTAAAGGCTCTTTATCTTAAATTATAACATTTTACGTTAAAACATGCATCAAAACCCTTGTTTTGTAGGGTTTTTTTCTATATCTATAGCTTCGTTTTTTTAGGCCCCAACGTGGTTAGGGTTTTAAATATTGGCACCCGTGCCGTTATTGGCCGATCGGCCTCTGCCATTGGTGGTTGTGGTATTGTACGTTCCCGAACACAACAGCTGCAAATTCTCATTCAAAAAGTTCGGTTGGACAGAGCAGCTGCAATTGTCCGCCATCGACCGTCAAGACCCGCTCCTAAAGAATCGCTGCCTGTTCTTGGGCTATTTTGAGTAACAGCCAAGTGGAAGTAGGGAGACCTGTTGATTCTTCTGCTTTTCCAACTTCTTTAGTATAGGGTGTGCTTAGTGTGCTTTTATTATTAAAATTAGAAGAAATCTTTAGTTATGTCAAGAACCTGAGTTAGGCCTAATTAGCAAAGCTACTACATACAGTTTAACTTGAAATTTGCATGACTGTAAAATGAAATTATACTTTTTATCCACCCAAATAAATTGAGTACAAGTCGAATACGACAATCTTAGTAAAGTTGAAATTTGTTTCGTAATTTAATAAGTAAAAATTTCATTAAAAACTTTAAATATAGAGAACTAATTAATTTTGAAGGTTGTTAGGAAAAAAAGTATATTAAAAAAAAAAAAATATGCTTATAAATACTAGAAACATTAAATTTAATATATGCTCTAGTTTTTATTAATATTAATTTTATTTAAGCTGTAGATGTTTGAATTAAGCTTTTCAGTGAAAATTTTTGACAAGATAGTTTTGCTACAAAGTTGTTAACAGTGAAAAATGCTTTTGAAGTCACGATTAAGTTACATAAGATATTGTTTTGTCTCCTTTATGTTTCTCATTTAATCTTTACACTGAGATTTGTTTTTAAGCTTGAATAGAATTAACTAATTTTCCGATGATAATCTCTTAACAAAATAAAATCAAGGTTGTCTTATCAAGTTGCTGTGAATTATTCCGGACTAATTATTTTTATAATCATAATTTGTTTTTTGGTGGTTTATTTCTTCGATTTGGACAGAATTTATTCCATTCTCAATTCTTAATTTGGTTTATGAACTTCGAATTCTTAGTTTTCAAGTACCATTTGGTCTGTGCGACCGACTGCTCTCCGCCATGACACTTCTTTCTGTCTTAAAGATCGCTGTAGTCCTGGATGAAGCTGCCACTGCTGGAGCTGGCCTACATTTCTTCTTCGGCAACGGTTTGACCCGTGATGCACTTTACCGTCCGCAAAGTCATTCGGTATTTGCCTCTTAGCACTCACAAAAAAGCATTAATACATATTGTAAGGCAGTTTGAAGGCATCTTTTCCTCGTGGGAGAGTTTTTTGTTCTCCGAAACTGCTTATTGGAGAATTGAAATTTCAAAATAGATATTCGAAAACAGATGTTATATTTCTTATTGTTCTGTAGAAGGAAATTCATTACAAGTAGAACACTTCCTTGGGTCAAACCTAAACGATAAAAGAAGAAAAAAAAAGTATCCCCTTAGACAACGATATGTTACTTAGTTTCAGAAATTCAATCCGACTGCAGTAGCAGATTCAGGAAAGAAGAATGTAACTTAGTCACATAAGACTCAAATTCGACCTCACCTTTGGATTGTCTGACATTCCAGACAAGGTTTTCGATTAACAAAGGTTGAAGGTTATTTGAGAAAAAGATACTCGATCCAGCAACGATCAACGCCTGTCTTCTAGTTTCATATTGAAGTTGCTGTTTCGATTTGACGAATTAATTAGATTTAGAATGAAATATATACTTTACAAATTAAGAGTGGTTAATTTCGAAACTTCCTGTTTGCGAGATATAGAATACTATAAAATATTCTACAATTAAATTTGAGTTTTTGATGAAGTAAACTTAAGTAGTTAACTTTTCAAGGGTTTTATTTTAATACATTTCGAATCGAATTTCATCAACTGATGTTAGGCCTAACTTCCCATTCCATTTTTAGATAATGACAGGAAGGAATCACAAGACGGGCGAGCAATTTTTCCAGGAGCAAGTATTCGAACGCACGAGAAGAATAGGGCAAGGGAGTGGAGGGGGATTTAACTTTCAAGGGGTGTCTCACCTCAACTGGTTCTTGTTAGGAATTATTACCCCTTCTCTCAAAAAGCTCAGTAAAAAAAGATAAAACTATTCTAAAAGACGAATCAACTAAAAAAAAAAAAATGTTAATCTTCCCGATCTCAATCCATTAATGCCATTGGGAAAAGACGGTTATAGAAAGCAAAAGAAAAAGCACCCATCATTTGAAATTATTCCGTTGCAATTTTTTATTTCAGTTTTGCGAATATTAAGGCAATTATTGTATTTGTTATTCAAAATAAATTTTGTCAAAAAAAAAAAAAATCACTTGTTTCTTTAACTTAAGCAAAAATCTAAGTTACTATGATTGCAGAAAGATGATTAATTCCCACTTAGCCTTTCTTTAAAAGAAAAAAGTAAAGAATGCTTTTTTTTTTTGGTTATCAAAAAAAGTAACGAAAGTTTTTTTTTTTCTTTGAAGACCTGTTTCCAAGACGGTGTAGACAAACTTCAAGAAAACACTGACGCCAAGAAAAAATATATACCATTATTTTTTTTTTCCCCTGATTCTCTTTTCTTGTTTATTCGAAAGTAATGCCAGACTTTACCATTTCGTATCTCAGGGTATGATAATCAGTATTAGGGGTTGACAGTTACCGGAGGGGGAGGTGGGTCAACGTATGCCAGGCCTACTTTTCTTCCCCTTCGCGAGATAAGATAAAACTGTCTGATTGCGGTGCTTTTCTTTTGACAGTTTTATAATTCAGGGTGTTTCAAAGTCATCGTCGTCTTTGAATCCATGGGCTTTTCGAGAGAATGAATGACCTTGTGACCGAAGTTATAAAAAGAATCATAAAAGGATCATCACGTGACACTGGCTGTAATTTTAATCTTACATTGTTTTTAATTCAACCTTTTTTTTGTTAATATTAAAATTGATTTTGAGCTTTTGAATTGAAAAATAGTTTATCTCATTCTGTTACTTTATTGCAGAAATCACTAATAATCAATAATTACTTTTCTTAACTATTTTTTTTAAGGATGTTTGTTATGTGTTTAGTGATACATACTTCAAACATAAAGATTAGAAATTTTTATGGCTGAGATTTCATGTCTTTGTTTGCGATCTGAATATTGATGCATTATTAATTGGAGAAAACTGAAAAACATATTTTTCTGTACGGCAAATCAGAAACTTCGCTGGATAGTATTTAAGTTGACGAAGATTGAAAATTGTACAAATCACAATAATATGATCTTAAGAATATTTTTTTCCTCTCCTTGTCAATATGGAATATATTTAGTAATTATTACTGAAGTTTTTCTGAATTTTTAAGTAGAAGAAATTACATTTAGCTAAAATTGTTAATAATCTTACATTAACAAGCGTTTAATTTTAGAAATAATAAAATCAATCGAACTTCAGGTGCATTTGTGTTGAGTACATCTATGAAATACTACTAGCCTGCGCATAGAAATTAGGGAGAGTAGGCCCTATTTACGGACTTGGTACATCCCGAAGCTTTGTTCAAAAAGAAATGTCTACTGCTCGAATGTAATAGTTTCTAGCTGCGGTATCGAGGATATATCCATGAATTCTGAATTCCAGTTAATTATAGATTATACCTTTATCTTATTATATTTTTATTTCATTTCGATGTTTCTTAATGTAGCATCTTTGGTCGATGCACTTTTGTTTTATTAAGTGATTTCAGCTAATAAGCTGCAGAGGACATCGACGTATCGTGAAAGCAAGTATCCGGTTTGTCTCACGTTCGGAAAAGAAGGCTCCATTATCTTAGAGAAATTGGCCCTTTCGACACAATGTTTCGTGTTTGTGGAGGTGGTTAATGATGACGTCATGCCAACTCGAGATACCGCCAGTGAAGGGGAAAAAAAAAATTCTCTCCCCTTTGAATTATCGAATTAATTCAGAGGTCGAATCGAACACTTGGAGTGGGCGTGGGGTTTCTGTTATGTGTGGGTGTATTCTTCTTATGTTCGTCGTTTTCCTCGCTTCCTTTCTTTTTTTCTTCCTGACTGCAGAAGCAAAGCAGCTTAGCAAAACCTTTTTTTCGTTGTTCTTTTATTTACATCGTGAATGTGGAAGACCTGGTTTTACAAATCCCATTCAACAACACAAACAAATTGGATTCTTACTAAAACAATACCAATGTTTTTATGTGGATTTTCTGTTGAAAAACTTTCAAACCAATTAAATTAGCATCATTAAATAGGAATTTATTTTAAAACATTAGCTCTTTATTTAAACACGGAAATAAAAAAGATTATTTGATAAGTTTATTAGACATTTGTTAAAACGAAAAATAAAAACATAACAGAAGTAAAGCATACGAAAGTAATAAAATAATCTTCCAAAACCTAGCAATTAAGTGTAAAATGTAATGTATGCAGTAGTTACAATATATTTTTTTCCTGGGAAAAAAAATTAACAATTAATTAAATATTTGTAATCCATTACGAATTTGATTAAAACCAGCTCGGAGACTTTAAATGAATTGAAGTAACAGAAGTGATTTACCTTCAGCGATTAAACCAGTTTCGCATGTAAAACTTTTTTTTTTTTATTTAAAAGGAGAGAAAAGTATTTGATGAAATTTTTATTTAGTAAAATAAATGCGTATTCACTTAATATTATTTCCTTTGATTTCTAATTAAATATCAGGACATTACTAGTAAACTTCTTGTGAATTGATTCTTTCTCAAAATGCTCTATTCAGATTGTCAGGAATCAAAGTGCATCTTTGTTTCACAACAGTTTTAAATTTCAGTTAGTTTCCATTTACACAGAAAGAGTAGACACGCAATTGAATGATACTTTGATTGAAAGAAAAACGAAACCTACTACATTTCTTCTAACTTTGATCGTCTAAGTAAGTCCCTAGGAATCTCTGACTACATTAAACCGGGGATACAAGTACCTTTTATTTCAAAGAAACACAATCACGGAGAAAGAGAAGTGGTAGCCGTTGGGTGTAGATATTAAATTACAGCTCAAATGCTTTCATCGTTATGGTTATCTAGGAAATAAAAATAATAATAAAAATGATTAGGAAATGGCGATGAGAAAAAACTACAAGAACTCTCATGCATTCGATCCTTAAATGAACCTGTGAAAATGTCATGGACATTCGAGTTACTGTTTACTGGCCTGATTAAATGCGCCCAATTCAATTGGAATTTAGAGTAAAAGTGGTCCAAGTCCTGCATTCTTTCTATTTCACTCTGGTCAAGAATATCTCTTGAAATCTTCACACGAAACAACTTCTTGAAGGTTTCGCATTAATCATGTTTCTAATTCATGCTAAAATACTTCCTTACAATTTATTGACTAACACAACATTTTATAATTATCTTAAAATTTTATGATAATTACGATTCTTTTTTAATGTTTATCAAAGTGAAAGACACACAGATAAATAAAAATTTAACCAATAAAATATTTTTCCGGTTAACATTAGTTTTAAGAAGCAAATATTTCATCGTTAACTTACCGAAGTTAATATATTAATTACATCTGTTTAAAGCTTCAATTCTAAAGCTGTCGTATTATACGATTTCTTGCTTAATATAATATAACTTGTTTTTTTTTTTTTTTTTTTTTTTCCTTCTATTTAAATCGTATTACTTTTCTCGAATTGAAAGTTAATTATAAAGGAAAGATGAAATGAAATATCCTAAGATTCAGCGAAAGAAAAAAAAAAGAGGGGGTGGGAATGAAAAAGATATGGTATTTATTAATGGTGTGGTGCAATTTCCTCTTGCACTTCTTCCCATGCCTTTACTTACCATTTCTTTATCATTATCCCCCTCCCCAATTTTTTTTTTCTTAATCTCGCCACTGGTGCTTATAAATCAACCAAGTTGTGCTGAGCAGATGGGCCACAAGTGGATAACTGTTACCTTATTCCTCAAGTGGTACAAGTCCGCCATTTTGGATCGCGCAAAGAAACTGTGTTGGAAGGAAATGGACTTGAAAAGATGATAGTGAAGTGATTTCAAATAAATATTTGAACAAAAATAAATAGATAATAATCAAAAAATGTCTTTATTAGTTTATCTGAGAGGGAAAAAAATAATAAACGAACTACAGTGCTTCAACAGGGTGTCTACCAACCGAGAAAACCGGGAATTGTACGGGAAATTTGGTTTGACTTGACATGTACGGGAAAATCGGACATGTACGGGAAAATCGGACTATGTCCTTAAATTTTAAGCATGATGTCAGGGTTTTTTTTTTGGTTGTTAAAATGGGATTGCCAAGGGCCCCGCAAAATTCATCTTGTACCGCCTTAAAAGATTTCTCTTGGAGGCCCTGATTGGGGTATTTTAAATATTTTACGATACGATACAAGTTTTAATGTCCTTAAATTTTTGTGAAAATGTCCTTAAATGTACGGGAATTGTCCTTAAATTTTTTGTTTGAGATTCAGTAGAGACACCCTGTTCAAGTAGGTAATAATGATGCAGTACATTTTCTGCACATGATCCGATTACATGTAAAAAACATTGAAGAGTACCTGGAATAGTTTATCAAAATTAAAATACATAGAATCTCATCCCAAATTTAGTTTTCATTTGTATTGGTCAACTGTAGTCTAATAACGAAAGAAAGTTATAATAATAATAATCATAAAGTCATCTTAGAATATGTCGGAATAATTGTGTAATTTCAAACCACATTCGAAAAAAAAAGCTTTCAATTTGCTATAATTACCATTACGTCAGAATTTAGTCGAAGTTAGTAGTAAAGAAATTAGTGATTTTGACTATGAAATCTGATTGGTTTATGAGCTAATAAATCTATCATTAAAAAAAATATCAAAAGTAATAAAAATCTTCATTACTTCAAAAGCCTACGAAGTTTTTATTAATTACAAAATTCTATTGAAAACTTATTCTTTTAAAATTAGGTAATAATGAAACGTACTTAAAACGCTGCTGTACTCAAAATCGAAACTGAAATTGGGTATTACGACGCTTTTAATATAATACGGCTTAAATTTGAATTTTTTTTCTTTTTTTTTCATATTAAAGAATCTTTTTTAATTTTTAAACCTGCTTTCTTAGGAAAATTGTTAAACTACATAAAGTGCTAAATTTCTTTATTTACTATAGATATATTGTTAAAATTTAATTTGGTAAAGTTAAAAGTTATCCGTTGAATCCTCTTCGACTTTCTAAAAATATTGGAAACAAAATGTCGTTGGTCTGAGTGCAGCGTGTCTTGCACCCTCCTGTTTAAGTTCTCCTTATCAAAGCCGTTGAGAAAAGATTATCTGCGACAGGGTTGCCTGCGTGCACATGGCTCGCACTCGCGCCCTCCCCGTGACCTCACATCCTTTGCAGCGCGAGGCATGTCGGGATTGCGTGCGACCACCGAAGATTCGCCGTTCATAGGGGAAATGGGAAACGTGGGTTGGGAAGAAGGGAAAGAAAAAAAAAAGAGAGAGAGAAGAGAAGGAAAAAAAGTGGAATTCCAAATTCTTTTTGCTCCTTCCCACTCTATCGTGTTGTCCTGTTCGTTTTACGTTCCACGTTTATTACATTGTTGTCAAAACTTAATTTTCACCGGTTTTTTTTTCAAATGGATGTTTATGATAAATATAAAATTTGTTTATTATTATAATTTTAAATTATCTTAAAACTTAAGTGATTCATATTATTATTATTAATTAAAAAAAGTTACTTTAAATTAAGGCTTAATTTCACTTATAAATTACCGATTTTGAGTCCTGTTCTCTGCAGAGCCATCCGGGTTTGAACAGCTTTTGCGGGTTTTTAACAATTGACGGATGATGAAGACTTATCAAACAGCGCTTCAGTGCACTAAGTTGCACTATTAGCCAATGATTTGAGCTAATGCTATATTATTGGTAACCCTGGTTATAATAAAGAAAATAATTTAAATTTTTAAAATGATTGTCGCTCTGTTGTTTTTATAAAGAAACTACTAAAAAGTATGTAATTTCCTTTTTTTCTTTTTAAAGTTGTAGTCAAATTTATTTACTAAAATTACAGAAATCTATTGAAAGTTAAAGTAAGGTCAGCATAAAGCGATATTAAGAAAAAAAAAATGCTAATTCAAACTTAATGAATTGAAATGAAATATTTTAACATCAGAATCACTTCTTGACGTTTTGAAATCTTGTGAGATAATTTTTTTTATTTGTTTATTCTTTGGTTGCACCTGCTGATAAATGGCTTCATGCTACTCTGATTAGGCCTATTTTTTTTTTCATATTTGTTGTCGTAGTTACGCCTCAGAATACAGACATTAGCCGTTGTTTCTTTTATAAAAAAACAAACAAACTTCCAACAAAATTTTAAATTCGTATCCTCTGTGCTTTACTTGGTTGGCCAGCGATTGGAACGTTGTCTGGTCCTATTCGGATGTGAGAAATGAGCCATTGTAATTGCAGTTGATTTGTCTTTCGATATCTTCCAAACCAATTTCCTTTCAAAGAACGTGATTCTGAAGAACGATGGACCCGTTGGCATTGGTTGTTCCACTTCACACACTTACTGAAAAACAGGCAAATGTGCTTCTCTGAGATTTCAAGAATTTAGTTAAAAGAAAGTAGGTGAAGTGTAGTTGAAACCATAGTTTTTGTTACAATTCTTCTTCGTTCTTCGCAAGAAAAAAAAAATGGTCTTGAAAAAATCATTCACTATCGTGTTGAATTATCAATTCTTAATTATGTGTAAAACTTTTCCCATTAGATTATTCAAATACACAAGTAGCTTGCAAAAATCTTCTCAAGAAAGCTGAATGTTTAGAATTTTAAATTTTTCTTCCAATCTCAAGTACTTTTGTTTCTTTCAAGGTTCTTCAGCATTGTTCAGTAACACGAAGATAATTCCCATTGTCTGTAAAAGCAATCACCAGCAGAGATATGGACCAATATCTATTGGAGAAAATAGCTTTGAAATCGCAGTTTTTCTCAAAAAAGACAAGTCATTAAACAAATCACAGTGCTGGTATGGCTGCAATTGATGGTTAGGCAAGCAGCCAATGTTGGCCATCGAGTTTCATTCTGGAAGCCATTGATTACGTGGTTGACCCAAATTGGAGGGTAAAGTGAACCCCATAGAGCTTCTGCCTTTCCCAGGTAATCGAAAGACTGCAAAGGTATTTGGAATCCGAGATGGTCTGTCTGGGCAATGTTCCACCCCTATGTCTGTCCACCATTCTTCACTCGTCCCCTCCCCAACTTTTCTACTTTGATCTTTTATCATGTTTACCGAGCGCCATTTTACCCCCACTTTGTTCCCCTCCGTTCACTCCCCCCCACCAACTTCCACACCACCGTCGTCTCCTTACGGCCATCTTAATCTCTTTGTTGGTTCAGGTTGCTCCAGGCAAAATCTCCATCGACTCGGACTCTGTAATCGATAAGATTTCCCGCCTCTCAGCACAAAGAAACTTGTCTTCCGTTATCAGAAATTCCTTATACTCAAAAGTGCAACAGTCATTGAATAACAATTAAACATTATTGATATGTTTACACTTTGAAAGTGAAGATTATGAGAGTTTACGATAACATACGAATTATGAAATTTAAATTAAGAAAATTTTAGTTAATATTAAACTAAACACTTGTAACAGTTTGTTTTCGTTTCGTTTACTTCTAAACTGTTTTTTTTTTTTTCAAGAATTAAAACAAGCATAAGTTAATTGAAATGTCTTTAAGATTTTGAATTATGTAAACCTGTTAAGTTTCGATTTCATCACAAATACATATATATTTCTGTGTGGAGTAGAAAACGAAATATTTGCAATATACGATTATAGATAATTCAAATTTCACAATCTTTATTTCTCGAATGTCGCATTTTGATTGTATGGAATTTCCATTCTGGATTTTGAAGCTTCTTTTACCATCTTTTTTTATTATTATTATTCCTTGACAGTGTCTTCTACTTTTGTAGAAGTGATGAAAAGCATTGGTTTTCTTCTGCTTTGAGCCATGGGTCCTCCAAGATGTTCATTACCAGCGTTGCTGCACCTGGAAAGATGTTTCTCGTCCAACAAGTTTTTTCTTCCTCCTCTTGTTCCCTTGTGCTTTTTTTTTTTTTCCTCCTCCTCGAAGTGTTTGTCTCTGAAACTAAACTGAAGAATTTCGCATTTGCCGAGGAGGACGCTCCTAACCACCCACCACCCCTCCACGGATTAGCAGTGGGCCTCGAGTATGCTCGTGCAGTCTTTTTGGTCGCCGACACAAAGTATTTCCAGCCGAGGTGAATGGTCTCAATCTACAAGTACAACTTCTATCATTCTTCATAAACAGTTTCTTTCTTTTGAGCCAAAACGACCAATGGTTAACAAGTTTCATCTAACTTTCGATTTAAAAACTATCTTCAAATGAAGAATGATTTCTTAAATGTTCAGACGCTGTGGTTTTCGATTGATAGCGTAATTCGAGTGGAAAAGTTGAAAAGGCATATGGAAACGTAAATTATGTTAAAAGAGCATGAGAACTCATCTAAACCAATACAGAGAGCTTATTTATAGGAAAATCTATTAAGCGGAAATAGTCACTAGACAGAGAGATACAATATATTTTTTCTCTTTCAGAATTTATAAGGATATGTATATCGTTTAAGTTATTTCATCTTCTCTTTAAGTATGTTGTCGAGACACCAGCACCTTTTTATCCACTTCCTTTCACAGCAACAGAAACAACATTTTCTTAAAATGGTAATACTCTATCTAGGCATTGCTAAGAATGAACAGCGTACAGTTATCTCTTGTTCGTAAGGAACATAAAGATAAAAATATCAAAATGTACCATCAGCGTTTCACATTACGTATAAAAACAAAATACCTTGAGATTTTGCAACTTTCAATTGTAGCTGTTGCTCAAGTTTGTTTACTAAATGATGATCATTTCTTATTCAAGTCATTATTTCTGTAATTCTGATTTTTCAAGAATAATTAACATCTTTTCTTATGCTTTAAATTATCCATAAGTGCAAAATAGCCACCATTTTAAAAATTCCTTTTTTCTTTTTTTTTCATATGGAAAATTCAATTGTTTTTCCGTGTCTGTTGAAAAGTAACAACCAGTTTTTAGTGTTGATTCTAATCAACCCTTCTTTGACACAAATAAAAGACTTCTTTGATGTCCTGGGCAACCGAGGCAGGCACAGGGCGGTCTGTCGGGCATTTCTCGAAAGTTCGTCGTTTCCTGAGTTGTGACGTCACTTGTCGATTGCGTGTCCAATAAGATAACGTCGCTTAAATTTTGACGAAAGGAAAAAAAAAAAGTTGAGGAAAGAGACGGAGGTGGCGATTGTTGAAGGCTAATATTGCCCTGATTCCCACGCACCGCCATTGTGTTGACATCCTGCTAGAAGGAAAGCTATCCACAAATGACGTCATCAATGTTATAATAAAAATTCCTTTAAAAAGAATGAATACATTTCGAAATTTACTGATATAGATACTGTTATAGGGAATTTAGATAAGACACGGGTGTAAATGCGATGCAACTTCGTATAAGCTAAAAAGATTAAATATTATTCTAAGATGCAAGACTTGAGGAATTGAATCTTAATAGAAAATATAATTTTCAAAGATTGTTGAGAACTGTATATATTTTCATTTGAGAAGAAGCTAATTAAGTAAAGATGTAAATTAGTAGTTTAGGAAAGTATTTAGTAAGAGCTATTTTTTTGTGTACTGTAAGCTATTCTTACTTTTTGTGTATGTTTATAAGGGGGAAAAATTCGCCTTAAATACACTGACAATTTTTTGGAACAATTTCTGAAAAAAAAATTCGAAGTACGGATAAAACGATTTTAAGATTTTATGTTAGAAACATCGCGTTTGATAGGGAATTGGAAGGGGGGGGGGCGTTGAAGATGTCCTTGGCAAATATCCACCAATTGGTGTCCCATGCAAAGAGTCGCCTGTGTTGGTTCGCTTTCCCACGGACTGATTTTTCCCCTCCCTGCCGCCAGGGAACGCTTCGGCGGTAGAGCGCGCCATTTCCTGAGCAGTCGGTGGTGAGGGGTTTTTCTTCACCAGAAATACCCCTTCAGAATCACCATTGCCCTTCTTAATAGAAAACGGACAACGCCTCCGGATATTACCAATTAATTACCGGAGGGTCCCCAAAGCCCGGAATACAACCAGCGACGTGAAGCACCTCCGTTAATTTGCACCTGCAGGGGGCCAAATAGTCTCAAGTTAATCTCTTGTGTGACAGAACTTTTGTGTCAAATCCAATAAAAATAGATTCATTAAGGGGGAAAAATGTGTCTATACAATAACTGATTTTCTTATTTATCTAATCAGTCACTGTACAGCACAGTACAACGTAAAATTAAGAAGAAATTTTTGTTTATTACAGAAAAACAAAAACAAAAAAAGCAAAACAAATCTAAAATTTAGCACTAAAAACATCTGTACGATGTTATTAAAATACAGAAACAGTGAATTAATGATAATTAAATATTGAATTGTCTAAATAATTAAGCTCTAGTCTCGTTTATTTTTCATTAAATAAGGAATATCAATTATCTATCAGATTCACCAATTTATTTAAGTCTTTAATTTAAACTAATATTTGATTTAATTTATGTTAAATAGGATTTTGAGTTTTTGATGAATTTAGTATGAGAAATATTAAGAAGTACTAATTTCAATAATTAGTTACCAGTAAAGTTATCGATGTAACATCTCATTTAAATGTAAATAAATAATTTTTACTGACGAATATACAGTTGTCCTATTTAATGGAATTCTCCTTCAGTATTCCATTCCTAATAATTGTTGCTTGTAGGATTCGGGTTTTAGATTTTCTTTATTTTCATTTGTGCGCTTCGATTCGCTTCTTTCGAGTTCCGCTTAATTTGTTGTCAGAACCCCTGGTGGGACTAAGTTATCTGTAAATCGAATGTTTTTCTTTTCTTTTCATCCAATTCATTTCAACACAAACAAAGTGTTTAAGTTAAAGGAACCATTTTTAATAAGAATAGTGAAGTTCAATTAACCATTGTAGATTTAAAGGCCAGTGACGAAAAAATCGGAAAAGTGCGGATATAAGTTAATCCAGAAATGATAAAAGAAAGAAAAGAGCTATCAGAGTTTAATAGAAACAAATAATGAAACATTTTACATTTTGAATCTAGAATTTTTGAAGTTCCTGAATAAATTGGAGCATACGAAACGTTTTTTAATCACGTGACTTTCGGAAATCCAACAAGAAAGTGTTTTGGGATAGACATTCTTTTTTTCTTTCTTTTCAACTGTTTTTCTTTGAAACTGTGCTTATACAGTTTGCATTTAAGGATAATTTAATAAAGTTTTAATATTTTTAATTCAATTCTATTATTTGAAAATTAAATAGAAAGCGACTAACAACGTTGTTTTATTTAAATAAAAGAATATGAAAAGAAACAACTTATGATTAAACCCATTTTATTGTTAACAGATTGCCTGGATACTGAACAAAATCCCGATGGACCAAATATAGGGTAGAATTTTACTTCGAAGGCCGTCTTTTTTTCTTACTAAATTTCTGGCAATCCGTGCCAGCTGTTTAAGGCACAGTAGCTTTCATCAATTATCCATTGGTTGATGAACCAAAAGGCGATTGATTAAATCCTTCCCATGAATTAAATCCACAGTTTCTGTAGATTATAAATTTTTTTTAACGAAATTTTAATTAATTGCGGGATTTATTTTACTTCTTTTGTTTTTTCCTTCTATTATTGCATTAATGTTTTTAAATAAATGGTTTTAAAAAGCTCCTTTTCCAATGAACGTTGATACTTAAATAAAGTTGTATTTCAAAGCCTTATTGCAAAGGTTGCCACAATTCAAAGACCAAGTTTCTCTTAGTTTGTATTTTGAAGCAGACGCTAGCATAAATTTTGACTCTTAAAACATTCGATTTCGCTGACTTCAAGCAAAAATGCAATAAACTTTTATTTCCAATTATAAATTACTTATGTTTTTCAATTAAGTGAAGCCTAAAGATCATTTTCAGATCTTAAATTATTAATTACTATCTTTGTTTAAAATGTCCACAACTATTACTAATTGAAGTATAAACAGGCGAACACACGAGGTTAAATTTAAAGATAAACAATTTAAATAAGTCCAGACAGTTTCGTGACGGGACTTCCTCGGTGGATGGATGTACTTAGTTTAACTATCTTTTTAACTGTGTTTTATATTTTAGCGTAGTGTGTTCGGCTTTTTATACTTAAATTATTAAATACAGCATACATTAATATTATGTTCAGTATATATACAAAAATATCATTTTTTTTTTTGTCAATCACTTTGAATAACAATCGATAATAAATTACACCATTCGTCGCTTACATCAAAAAAAGGGGGAAAAAAAAAAGTAATTTACGAATTTACTTAAGGAAAAAAAAAAAAAAAAGCTCAAAGGCAATCACTGCCAGTCAACTTTTAATCAAATATATTTAATCAAAATATTCAACTTTTAATCAAATAATAAATATCTTTTAATCAAATATCAAATATAACTAAAAATCAATATGAGTAATTTTGTTTTAGACTCTTTAGAAAATTTTCAAGATTTAAAATTTTTTAAATTACTATAAATTTTGGAAGTGATAATATGCTCTGGAGTTTTCTATTAAGCTTTTGTGTTTGTATTAATAAAAAAGACCAAGTTCAGGTTACCAAGTTAAAAAATTAAAATTAAAGTTAAATTTGAAACTCTAATACAATTAATACTTTCAAATTAAATTTTTGATCTAGGAGAAATGCGTTTCTATTAAAAATGCGGATGAAAAAAATCTCTTACGTTTATATGGATTAATAAAAAAAACTAGCACAATTTGATGTTTTTAGTAAATTTCGGTCGTATGGATATTTATTGAAGTCGGGACTTCAACCATGATTTTGCATCCAAATATGGAGTTACAAATATGGAATACTTGAAACAATCTCCTATCTTACTCTTGTGAAAGCAAGACAGAAGGTCAAAATGCACTTTAGATAAACCTCCTACAAATTCCAGAGGATTTAAAATTGTTGGCAGATGTTCGTTATCAAAGTGCATTCATTGTCCACAAGAATCCTTCCAACAATTTTTGAAGTTTCAGATTATAAATAAGCTGTTGCTACTTTCAGCAAATTATCCAAACATTGAAAGAACTTCAATGATAAGTAAAACGTAAAGAAATAAACTGGTGACACTTTAGTTGTTGTTTTTTCTTTTTTCAATGTTTTACTGTCTCATGTTAAATTAGTTCCCAGAATGCAATAGGAAGAAGTGTTTCTTAGAAGTGTCATGGAGGTCAGTTGGTGGCCATCACTGTAGTTTCCTTCGTTCATTTTTTTTCTCTCTCTTCTGTTTACATGTCAGTTTTCCTTTTCGTATAAGCCTCAAACAAACACAAAACCCACCTCGAAAATTCATCCGCTGAGTAAAAAGGCGAGAACTTCCTCATTCTGCGCCGAAAACCTTTTCTTCCACTTTAGCCGCGGTGTTGGGTATTTCATCATTGTATGCAGATTGATTCAACCCCTGACCCGTGACTAAAGAGTGTGGGGGGTTAAAAAAAAAACAACAAAAAAAACAAGCAATAGGAAATAGAAACAAACAAACACACACAAAAAAGAAATGTCAGTTCTGGCTTTTTCTATTGGTGTGCAAAGAATATTTATGATCTGCGATATTCCCTGAACGCTAGCAAGACATACGCATTTGTTTTAAAAATAAATTCTATTGTCTAGGAAAAGTCCCACCATTAATAATAGCTTCAAAGCTAACATCAGTTTTAAAACACAATTCTCACAGCAATGTAGTTAGAAATCCGCCAGTTTTAAATTAGGATTTTTCGGGTTATTTGTACCTTTGTTTCTGTGTATTAAACTAAAAAAAGTTATAATTTATATACAATTTACTATCACGAACAATTATCGACAATATTAAAAGATTATATAGTTATTCACTTTCTTTTTTAATTCGATTCTTTAAGTACAATTTTCAGTCAAATACATTATTCCCTATTGCAATATCCTATCTAATCTTTCTTATATATATATTTAACTGAATATGTCTATAATTGAAGTATTTTAACGTAGTTTCTTTGAATTCTTTTTCAGCTTTGGTGTCATGTTCACCAAATCCTTGCAAGAACGGTGCTGCGTGCATTTCGAACCCAAAAGGAGAAGCATTCTGCAAGTAAGTAAATTAAACTATTATTTTATATCAAGATATATTATAAAAGGATTTTAAAAAAAAACAAAATCACTTTATAAACAGCTAAATTTGTAATTTTTTTTTTGGCCTTGTATTTATTTAGGCCTTTTTATTTTATTTTATTTATTTTTCATAATATTAATATTTTTGGCCCATATTCTATTTGTGAAGATTTTGGGCAGTCACATGCTTAAGATAACAATCAATCAATGATCTTACTTTTTTTCCCTTCGTGAGAGAAGGTTACTATTTATTTGTATTGTATTTTTGTTTAAAACATTCCCATTTGAAATGTTAGTAGTCATTGTTTAAAGTGAAACACGTGGTTTAATTCTTAGTGGAAATCTTTTCCGCTTCTACAATTGTTCTGATAGTTCCTGTTGGTATTATTTCATTCCATACATTCCGTTAGCTTCTCCCACATGTTCATTCTTAAATCTAAATATACACAGGAGCAGATGTCCCACTCCAACAGGTGGTTGGTTGGTTGCATCGTCTACCCATTCACCTCAGGCGACCTTGATGGCGTTCCTCGAGGCTCTTCCGCTAATTATCGCCCTCACAGATGCACCCGATTTTACAAATAAAAGAGAATAATCAATTTTGTATGAATAATACTTTTTTTTTTTGTATATATAAACATCGGTTTTTAAAAATTAAAAGATAAATACAACAGAATAAACAGCAGCTAATTTCAATTTTAGATGTTTTCTTTTTCTTCATCTTTTTAAAAAAAATACCTTCTAATAAAATTTATTTTTTGCATGTTTTAGATTATAAATTCATATCGAAACTATTCAGATATAAGTTTCTCGAGTTCTCTTTTTTTTTAGCATAAATAATAGTTTTCAAAGCCCGAGCTACGTATTCACATGTTATCATTACAGTAGATTGTCTATTGTTGATACATTTAGTCGCATATATCGTATTTAGATATAGACTGTGAGAAATTCCAAATAAATATGAACTAAAACTCTGTATTTTCGAAAGTACTTTTTACTACAGACGGGTATCAAATTTCGAATGAATAAGTTTAGTTTCAAATTCTGCTTTGTCAATTGAGTGTCGAAGTGCAGCTGTCTGGTCGTTTGTGATTTCTTGTTGGCATAATTAGGTGTGTTAAGTAGGGTGTAAAAATGGCCCTAAGGTTATCGAGAGTGAATCTCATTCGATAGGTGGTAGATAGATGCAGGTCCAGTGTTAGCGCAACATTAACCGTGCATGTAATCATGGTAAATAGCTTCTTCTCATAAAACGTCTTCTGAGACACACCTTCCAAGACTACAATTCGCTCTGCCTCGAACATTGTTCCGGCGACAAACTCGTTAGTTCCAACACGACTGAGCGTGTTTTTATATGGACAAAGGGATGTTCTAGAGCATTTCGGTCGTGGATTTCAATAATTCAGTGTGATCCTACAATTTCTCACAAATAAACACATCAGCTTCGCGATTTAATAATTCCATTTTCTTAGAAATGATATAACAGTGATTTCTTCAAATTTAAGTCCCTCAAAACTTTATGATTTTCTACGACCTAATTTGTCGTAAAGTCTTTTAAATCCGCCACTGAATTATATCTTTCACCTAGGACTGTACACAGATGTTGTCCTTATTTTTAAGCTTAAACATCCCAGGACTCTTGTTGTTAAGCATCAACCAAATCGTTTAGGAATTCCTAATTCTTTTTAGTTTCTTATAGGCAGTTGGTTTTCTTAATCTTCTAATTTCACTTCCTTGCTAACATCGTCTTTACAGCTTTTCTTAACAACCAGCACTTCTTATTCTCTCACTTACTATCAGACAAGTATTTGCCTTTGGTATCTCGGAGTAGGTCGCGTCTCGTGCTTGGTATCTTGGTTTTGCTCCACTTTGCTGACTTAGCGATAAAGCACAAGGAAATCTCAGTTGGGAAACGAGTTATCTTTGTTTAAACACCAAGTCCGTCCATCAAGTTCGCTCTTAACTTTATTTTGAAAAATAATCATTTGAAAAATAATTCCAATAATAAAAATGTAAAGCCCCCTAATATTTATTGCTCTCTAATTCTTTTCTTGTCACTAACTCTATTTACACTCAGTTATAATTAACAAAACTTAAAAAAAAATCGTCAATTTAATGTATAGTAAGTTGTTAAAGCGTTTCATCGTAAACAAAAAAAAAGTAAAGCTTTAAGCGTCGTTACCAGTTTCGCTTTCAGTTTTCGAAGTAAAGTTGCTTTCCCCAAATAATATTGAGATTCTGATTTACAGACAGAAATGAAAATAAAAATTGAGAATTCCAAGAATACATTTATTTTTATAGCAACTTTCGGTAAAATGAAATGTTATGTGTAATCCGTGTCCTGAATTCTATAGTAAATTGAACAATTTTATTTCAGTTTTGTAGTAAAAAGTTCGTGCTCATTTCCCTACACTGGACGAGCGACTTTAAAAATGCGATTCAATATCTTTAACGTATCTCCCCTTCTGTAATCTCTTGCTCTTTCGTTATTTGGAACTCTTTTTATTTTTCTATTCTACGTTTGTCGTGAACCAGTGTAGGCTATCTTGGCTGAAACCTGCACAATAATGCAGCCAGTGAAATAGGTCACTGTTATCAAGTTATTACAAGTTTAGGAAGACAGTTTATTATTGTTTTTGGATTGTATTAGCATATCTCTTCGATAAGTGGCCTTCCTTTGTACGACTCTCTGCCTAATTATATGTTTATTAAATCCCGGTATTATTGGTTAAAAAGCCTTGTGCATAGAAACCTACTGGCCCCAAGCCGATACAAATCAACCTAAAATTGATAGAATCTGATTTTCTACACTGCCATTAGAATGATATTGAACTTAAAAAATGCCTATCGGAACGAATAAAATAGGTCTAATATATGTTACTCAGATGTTTTAGTAATTCTCTCAAGATATTTTAACTATAACTTGTAGGAAAGTTAGAAATACGTACTATACCCTTCAGATATGCAACAACAGTAATAACAACAATTGGTAATTTCAGAAACATCTGTTGCCACAATAAAATAGAATTTAAAATTCAAAAAAAAAAAAAAAAGATCCTATAGTTTACTTGTCTGTTTGATTTTTTAGGCTTTTGAAACGAAGCCTTATAATCCCGGTTTGTCCGTCCGTCTGTGGACAAGTATCCCACAATGCAAAGCAAAAAAATCGCAACAATTGCGCCTTTTGCATTCGCAACAATCACATTTATAATAATAAGGAAATTAACGCAATAATATCAGAAGCCGTTGCGAAGCATTGTGATTGGGTTTACTAATCGCTATCCCTACCTTGTATCTTTACAGTTAAAACTTAAAAATCTAAACCCATATAATAATAACAAAGTTCCTCGAGGGATCTCCAGGTGCTATTCTTCTACAGTTTTCTGACTACATGAAAAGACTTCCTTGGAAGTGGCTACTTCTCTATTTTTTTCTTTGAGTTTTTCGAACTTTACTCTATGATCATCTCGTCTTCTTTTCTGTTCGCCAATCAACCCTCCTCCCCCTTTCATTGCAATTGACCTTCGGTTTGATTAATAATTCGTTCTGGTTGTCAGTCATAATCAAGAAGAAAGATTAGAAGAATATATCTGGTTTTTATTGTTAACAAGAAAATCTAATTATGATGAAAAATATTCATCAATTAAATATAAGTACTAATTACTTTTTTTTAATTCATAAATTGCTATTTTCGTCTTTGTTAATAATAGATCCGTGGAAAGAGACAATTCTTATAAATAATAATGTTATATCTTTATTAAAATCACATATCTTTATAATATGTTCTTATTAATATTATTATACATGAGAGAAATGTTATATTTAGAAGCTACTGGTGGTGTGTTTATAAGTATTCTCATAATTCTTTATAACGGGAATTAGCCAATGTGTAGCAACCTCGAAATAATGAAAAAAGCACTTTAGCAGATAATTATTATGCTTTAATTTGATTAGAATAATATTTATCAAATTTTGGCACTTAATCAATTTTGATGGAAGTGATTCCGAGGAATGTGGTTTATTTCGCTGACCACTTTTTCCCGCCATTATAGATTCACATTCTTGCAGCAAAGCGTTCGGGGTTCCTGCGTGTGTGTGTTCTCGCCCCTGCACAGCTTCCGTTTTCTGTGGGGTTCCCAGGGTCGACAGGGGGTCAAAGATGTCGCGCAGGTTCCCACACCAAGAACCAAGGGTCGCTACAATAGAGATGGCGTCGTGAACAGATTGAACCATGCCTAGGCCAGTGGAGGTTTTTTTTTTCTATTTGAAGGGATGTCTATAAAGGGGCCAAGAAAGTAGATCAGGAAAGGCATAAGATTATGAAGATGATGGAAGAACGATTCGATTGTTGCGTAATCCCAAGTTCTTTATAGACTCTACCCCTTAGCAATTAATCATCCTGACCTTAAAATCCATACTTAATCCCAATCCATTTCTTCAATGCAATTAAAATAAAGAAAAGAAAGCTTTATTTATTTAGTTAGTTGAAGAATAAGCATTTTTTGTTTATCAAGCAAAACCTTAAAAAAGTTTTAAGAAATTAAAACGAAATATTGGTATCAACGGTATCTACAGTGAAGGTGTTTTTGAGTTTATTTATGTGTCTAGTTTGGATTAAATAAGCATTTTTATTTTCAATCGGTCTCTCGACATTTAGTAAATGTATAAAAATATAATTACAAATTAGAAATAGATTCTAAGCAAAATCATATATTAAATCTTATTTTATTAATCAAACAGGTCTGGAGGGGACAAAAAAACCCCGATAATAATCAAGTTCTCTTTGAAGAGATCTTAACATTATTTTTTTCCCACCTTTTAAATTTTAAAGTAAAAAAAAAAGTTTTTTTCTCTTGGTATTCGTTCATCGTAACTTGTTTCTCGCCGTGATTTGTGTTGAATTCTGTCGACAGGTGCAAAATATCACAAACAGATGTTTCGAAATAACTGGTTCATTCAGTTGACATTCCGTCGTCCACCCTAATAAGCTGCGAAAACACTAGAGTTACTTACATTGAAAACACCTTATTAATTTCAGTTTTCGGGAAATAATAATAGAGACATGGCTAATATAACTAATAATTAGTTATTTTAGATTTCATCTATTTTGAATATCGGATTAAAATCTAATTATTGTAAATGGGTTTACATTAAACACTGAAAATCGAATCTTTTTTTTTGTAACTCGATCGTTGGATTGAATAACCATTGTTTGCATGATATTGTTTGATTGACGATATTACAAATTTTATAGATTTCTCAGTGGGTTTTAAAATAATAAATACATAAGTGCTTGTTGTCATTACCATCTTGTAGAGATGTAGGAACAATAGAAAGACAGTTAACATTAACCTAATCGTTAACATCGTTAACGTTTATTGGAAATGTTAATAAATTGCTACTAAATATTTCTTATCATACGAAGTACATATTTGGGAGGGAGCAGAAAGCAAGTCACCCAATCGCCACAATGAAGCTTTCTATCTATGAAGACATTATAAATCATCTTAGATTCCTTTTTTCAGTCTCCCCTATTCAAACAGATGGACTCTGTTCATTGCCAGTCTATATTCTAAGAGTATATTTTATATTATAAAGTATTTTGAAATAGCTTCACATCATTAAAACAGCTTATAAACAAAATAAAAATTAAAAAAAAAAAAATGATTTTAAGTTACACTTTTTTGAAATTAATTCCTATTCGTTAGAACCGAATTTTTTGTATTAGGCTAAAGAAATGGACAAAAAAAATACCCAGGACTGCAAAAGAAAAAAAAACTCCTCAACAAACTCTTTCTTGAAGACGTTGGATCACAGCCGAAGGTTCCTTTTTTTTTTAAAGTTTCCATCCACACGGCGCCTAATGACCACTTTGACTTAGACTTGCAGATCGTAAGAAATCTTAGGTCAGAGCGGGCAACAGTGGCTGCAGGCAATGCACGATCGTAGAGGCAGTCAATCGGACGCCATTTTGGTATCGCTCTTCGCTAACTCTTTGTTTGCTTCGATTCGAAATTGCGAAATGTGATCTAGGTTAAAATAGACCATCAGCATTGTCTTAAGATTTTTTTCCATCAAAGTTCAAGTTTATTTCTCACGAACTTCTTGATAAAAGGCTTTATTTAGTCCTTTTCTTATTTCTCTAATTAATGTTTTCTTTTACAGTGGACGCGAACCTGATTCCAGGCCTACTTTATTGAGTTTAAGCCCTAGTATATTAACACTGGGTTACTAAAGCTGCTGACTTAGAACTATAAATGAAGTTATTGAAACTTATTGAAAGTTAAAAATCAAAGCCGAGATTAATGTAAAATATCGCCTTTAAATTTTAATTGAAAGATAATCGCATAATTACGGGTACAATTTAGATTATTTCATATTTGCCTTCCTTGTTGAATTATTTTTTTTTTTTTGTGTACAAAGTCTTTTAATTTTACCAAATTCCTGAATACAAGTCCTGTTGTTAATGGCGATACCGTGGCTCCCTCCGGTGGCGGTGAATGGAAATAGGAGAAGCCATTCGTGTGGTTTCATCTACCTGTGGGAAAGTGGAGTGGAACAAAGGTGGCGTGGTTCCAACGAGCTGCCCTCAGCTTCCAAAGAGGAGGTTATCATCATGAATTGCCTTTTTTTTTTTTCTCCTTTCCTTTTAAATTGGTTTTCTTTTTATAAAAGCAATTTAAATAAAAGATCTTTTCATATATAACGCAAATTTTGTATAAGGCTTAAAATAACTGATGTTTTTTTAGTTTTAAAAAGCGAAGATAATGATTTTATTCGTGCTGTTATTAAAATAAATGATTTTAGAATACTATTTAAGAAAAATAATTTTAGGCCTAAACAGTAATATTCTTATTATAGCTAATACTTTGTTAATGGATTGACGTTAAGAAAATGCAATTCTCAGATCTTGTTTTAAGGTTCTTCAAAATAATCAATTGTTTAAAGCTATTATCGTATCTAATATTAGTGGGTGTAGATGAATGCATTATTTTATGGCTGTTGTGACTAGATGGTGAGGGTCACGCTCAGCCGCCTACCAAGCGAAATAGCTTAATGCAGTTTCATCGTGTCCGTGATTAAGGTACATAAATAGGAGAATGTAACAGTGTTACAAATAGCTCGATATAAAAGTCGCGTCTCCCTGTAATCATTCACTTCCTCGTGCTAACCACGAGTAGAAGGGTGCTTTACCGGCCACCTGCAGGAAAATCCAGACCAATGTATTTCGATTTCGTCTTTATCATGTTCTGACCTTCTTTGTATATGGAAATGGGTCGGTTTAGGAGGGTGATCCAATGAATCCTTTCCGGGGGGAAATAGAGGCTGTCGTCAAGTCAAGGGATTCCGTTGTCGAGCGGGAGGTGGAGGTGGATTCTCTGTCCTCGATAACAGCAAACAGTCTTAAATGCGGAGGATTCTTGTCAAGTGTTTGTATAACCGGCAAAAGAGTCGATGCCCTTCTTCCTCTCCCCTCCTGCTTTCTTTTAGGTCCGTCTGAGATTCACCACACTCGAATGCTTCAAATGCTATTAAAATAAGTGATTTTATCAATACAGTACGGAACATTACTGGTTTATAGCTTCGATGTGTATGTGGAGGTGGGAAACGCTGTCAGTGCTTTATAAGATTTATTGTTACTTCTCCAATGGCACGGCTTTTATTCCATTACATATAATGGTGGTGTTTTAACTACGGATTAAATTAACAGGGATTAATGTTGTTTCACTTTCGGCTTGTTGTATTCTTGTTTGTTAGGGAGTTTATAGTTGGAGATATTAATTTGTTTTATTTATTTTGTTTAAATGGATTAAAATACTTTGATCTAATTAAAAAAATTAAAATAATAATAAGAAAATAAAATTAAAATTACTGACATCATTTTAATACTTACTCACTAAAAAATAGCAAACGTTGATTATAGTTTTTTTAAGCTAAGAGAGGACAAAAGGTTTTTACGTGGTAATTAAGTAAATTATTAAATGTAAAATTAAAATGTAAAATATTTGGGTTTTTTTTTTTCTTTCTTTTTTATGAAGTTTGCAAAATGACTTAGATTTCAATGTATTCTTATGGATGTTCGCTTATGACGTAGTTATAATTAGTAAATTGCGTTCAGAACAAATGTATGTTACATTCCTGTATAATTATTTTTTTTTTCTTAGAAGAAAAATCTTTCTCTTTCCATTTGTGTCCCACGGAATCACCGAAAGACTTATTAGACCTCGATTACGCGTTATTGCTCGTCGACCGGAAGTTGATAGACATCACGTGAGTCGTGTGATTCGTGCCTGCCGTTCCTTTCCCATCAAAAAGTCTTTTGTGTTTATTAATATCCTCTTGCAGTTGATGGAGGCGTCCGATAACACACCATTGTATAAGAGACCCGGCTTAGTAAAGCCATACGCGCTTATAGTTCAAGAGAATTATTTTTGAAATGGTAATTAACAAAAAAAAAAAAAAAAAAAATATTCAGTTGAATGTCAAGTACGAATAAGTAATCTTAAAGAGTTAAAAATTATGGAAGAATTGTTATACGTACAGGCCTCTCCATGTTGTACGTTTGAATTCTTGAGACCATTAATGACTAATAATGACACTGAGTTGAGACCATTAACAACTAACAATGACACTGAGTTAGAAATTTTCTTTCTCTTATATTAATTAATAGTGAATTTGTTAAATCTGTTATTTTAGCTCAAAGTAATTCTACAATTGCCAATTTTCTTCTACTTTCTATTATATTGGATCGTAACAAACTTGGATTAGGGGAATAAACCGTTAGATAGATAACTAACAAGATTAAATTTTAAAAACCAGTTTTAAATAATTATTAGTATTAATAAATATGTAAATATGAACAATAAATAAGTTAAATTAAAGAATATATTTAAGTATTTGGTATGTTATTTTGAATGTTATTTTCAATTTCACATCAGTAACATACTATCAATAAGTCATTCTTACAAATTTTAAAGAAGAATAAATTTGTCATTCTTAATTAATATTAGAGTTAGTAGATACAACGTATCATAATTTTCTTCATTTTTTTAATTCCAAATTCACGTTTTTTAGAATGAAAAGAGACTCTGTTCTTCCTTTCTATTTTGTCTTTGTTAAAACCAGGCGAGAAAAAAATTAATTTACAAACGCTTAACTTTTTTTTTTTAATGAATTCCCAACCCCCTCCCCCTTCAAGAAGAAAGGAAACAAATGTTGGCATTAATGTAAAATTAATATTTGTCCAAGAAATAATAACAACTCGACAAATAAAGAGACGGTAACTGAATCTTCGTAGATTTTTGCTTTTGAAATTGTTCATTGTGAAAGATTGCAAGCATTGCAAAATTTCCCTTAATAACCTCAAAGCGAACAATGGTAATAAGAGTTGAGAAATTATATAAAGCAGGTGAGTTGAAGCATATAATAATTACTGGGCTTGGGAAGGGATTATTGTCCGTTGTTAACAGGTGCATTTGGGGATCTGTACTTGCGCACTGCACTCATGGCTAACCGTGCATTGGGTCTGGTGGGATAAAAGTGTGGGAAACCGAGTCAGGTTACTGAACATATATTTAAATTAGTTTTGAATAAATTAGAGTAGAAGATAACAAAGCTGTAAAATCTTCACCTTTCGTTAATAGCCAATAGTAATAAGCGTACAATTGCTTGTGAAACCAGTCTATAGAAGAAAAAAATAAACCTGAAACAGATCGTTCTTTTGTTAGTTAATTCCACTGTAATTTAGATCTTAATGTTGACGCATTATCATAAAACAGTTTTCAGTTTATAAATTTCTTATTAACTTAGAAATAAAAAAATAAATCATTAAACTATGTAATAAATTCGTAAACAGTAATATTTTTTTGCTACTTATTTTTTACTTCCTTTTAATTCTATTAAAATATAAATCATGGAAATCTACAAAACGCAGATTTAGGTTCCAAGGGTGAAAAAAAAAAACCAACAAAAAAACAATTGAAGTTCTTTTAAGTGATGGACATTTCAACTTTATGAATAGTTCATGAACTGGGTTTATTTTTTACACTAACTACTGTTCAGGCAAAATGTAATAGGAAAGTAACAAATTTATTACAATAAATGCTACTTGATACGACCTGATTGAACGCTAATTTCTGGTTTTGATGGCGATTGAAAAAGATTGTGCTGCAAACTACAGTTTTCCTTTTTTGATTCTCGTTGGAATTTTCCAGCCGTAGTTTATTTTTATTAAATAGAACAGAACAATCTGTTCCTTCTGCAAACTCACTCCACGTGACTTCTGTTTTTCTTTTCTGTGTCGGTGACATTCAATAACATTCTGTTTTGTGTCCCATTACATGTGTGATATTTATTCCAAGTGTTCACATCGACAGAACAGATCTTCTGTAGTTGGTTAAAACTGTTTCGTTCAACAAAAAACTGCTAAATTTTCTTTAAAAAAATAAGTAAGCTAACAAATAGCGCGCAAATTCTAATTTCGAACTCAATTAATGAGGCAATATAAATATATCTATCGCAATATATAAAATATTGATTTGCTATTAAAGCCAGGATTAAAATTTTCAAGTCTTTAACCGATTCGGAATTACTACCATTTACAATTTGTTGGGTAACTTCCTTTCTTGCAGATTTCTTATATCTTCTTTCTTGTTATTAATCTAGGATGTAAGAGGAAGTAGATGTCTTTGGAAACATGAGTTGGGAACTGTCTTATCTCGTCTTAAGCTGTGATATTCCTTCTGTTTGTGCGTCTGTTATTAATGTTTCCTAAAAATCATTTATCTGGAAGTGAAACTGAAGAGGTTTCTTATTTCCACTGTCAGGAAGTCGGGGTCCATTTTTCATCCCTCGCCCCCACATGGCCAAGTGGGTGTTAATGGTAACCGGGCGGAAGTTGCGGGATGGGAAGGAACTGACAGAATTAAAACAAGATTGATGCTTGCATCTGCAAAGAAAAACTCAATCTTAAATCATTTCTCAGTTAGACGGAAATGTGTTTATCCAATATTCCTTTCTGAAGTTTAGCCTCCAACGCTTCTACAGCCACTTGTCAAAGTAACATTTCGAAGACGAAGAATAAACAGACAATGAGAACCCTTAATATTTGCAAACTACTACCCATGTTAAATCTGGGAATATTCGTAAAGAAAGTTGAATAGAATTATACCTAATTTTTTTGTATTTTCCTTGGTCTAAGAAGTTATCAATAGCATTCTTTCATCAAGATATAAAACATTTTATAACATCAATATAAGTTATAATATTCCCTTAAGTTAAAACTGCGTCTAGATCGTTCCACATTTTTACAATCACAATAATTTCTCCTTCGTTACGTAAGCCAAAGAAACAAATAATGCTAATATGTGCAGGAAAAAAAACAACAAAAAACCCAAAAACTCAGTAAACGATATAATTTGAACTGAGGTGCAACGAACGATTTCAGAACTGTTTTCAATTTAACCTCAATTAAATAATGGCTACATCTTAATGCATTCTTTGTTAACGAGTGCTTTTATAAAGAAATTAAGTGAAGATGATTTCTTATCTACCTGAACTGAATTAGAAAGGCAAGCTGACCGTGAAAGTTAATTAGAAGGCAAGGCAAGCTTGCTTTTTTTTTTTCGTTTTCTTTTTCTGACGGATGGACGCTTTTAAAATACTTTTTTTTAAGGATATTGCTTAAAGTAAGCGTCAAAACACGATTGAAAATTATTAGATAAATTGTACGTGTAATAATTTTGAAATGAAAAATAAAATAAAAATGCAAATAAGTTACCATTTTTCTTGTTATGTATTTAGCTCAACATATAAAGACGTCTCTGTATCAACTACTGCCGGAGTTTCAATGAAATAACTTCAGTTTCTGGTTTCCTAGGACACAACCACTTCTTTGTTGCTGTGGATGCCCGAAAAACACTTGGGAGGGGAATCCATTGTGAAGGAGGATCGCAAGGGAATTGCTTGAGAGGCAGAGCTGAAAACAGCAGAGTGTAAATGTTATCATCTTCAATTCTCCACACTTTGGTGGACCGCAAGTGTCTTTCCAGAGGAAACAAGCAGCTCATTACTTTGATGTTTACGTGCTCACAAGGAGAAACAAACGTTTTTATCTCTTGCTTGCGTTTGAAATGAAATTAATAAAATAAAAATCACTAATGTTTTCTGAGTTTTCCTATGTCATTCATAATTTTCCATTCAAACAAAAGAAAGCATTTAGGTTTTTATTGTTTTCCTTTAAATTTTATATATCGTTTATGTTTTTTTAATTATAAACTCACGAAAGGGGTATTTCAGCCAAAGTGTCTTTCGTGATTTCATTTTGTAATAACAATTTCTCGTATGCATTGAACAAATGACTGCTTTGAATTGGAAATAGTAAAAGTATTTATTAATTATAATGTTGTGAAAATGCTTTGTTAATTTTAATTTTTTCCCCAAAAAATTTTTCGATTTTAGAAATAGGCACCTGTAACTTCGAATGCCATAGTTCAGTTTTGTACGATACAAAAGAAATTGAAGCGAAATCTTAAGTCATTACTTTTTATTTGCATTTCTTTTGAGGAAACAATAAATGTTTATTACTTTTGATGGATTTTAAAAATGTCTGAAGTCGCCTCTCTTCAGAAAGTCTACTTGAAAGATTTATCCTTAAAGTACAATTTCCATATGTTAAAACCTCTGATAACATTTCGTGGCAGTGGCTGGGCAAGGCCTCATGAGAATTAGATTCGTCTTCCCAACAATTAACAAGGATCAGACCGTGGGCATTTTTTCATTTATCGTTGACGGTTGCACGGGAAGAAAAAAAGCCATGAAAACAGTTCGCAAATGTGTAATCACTGTCTTAGACTTTTCTCTAGGAGACGGCGCTTGATATATCGGCGCCCGTTTGCTTACACGAGTGGCGAACCAAGAATTAAAAAAAGACTACGTAATATACACACTCCTACTTGTTATCTAAAAAGAATATTTTAATAATCTTATCTTACAAATTATAATGATAGGATTTTTATGGAGCATTTACGAAAAAGAAAGCTTGTGGGCCATTGCCAGCGCCCCCTTGTGCGGTGCACACATCGCATCCTCTATCGCGACGAAGCCTAACATTTGATACATATATTTTTAGAGGAATTTGTTTCATCATAAAAGTATGCTGTTGAAATTATTTATTTGTAAATGTAGCGTTATTAAATATCGCTGATAAAATGAATAAAAAATCTTGAATTTTATTAATAATTTTTATATATTAAAGTTTTATTATATGCTATTACAAAATTAAAAAAAAATGAAATAAAAATTCAAACATACTATAATTTAGCTTTTAAAGTGTTTTAATCGTATTTTTAATTATTATTATTATTTGAAAGAAATGTTTATCTTTGTAATGTTGCCCAAAAACTTTTTTCTGACATATAATTAGAAAAAGAAATTCCATCATCCGTTAGTTAATGAAAAGGTCCACTGTATAGGTGACTGAACGGGGGATTTACAAAGAAGGAGGGGGATAGGATATAAGAAGTGCCTCTTGAAGGTCTCACCGAAGAAACTGGACGTAATATTCTCGATAACCGGTTGGTAGGAATGTTCTAGAACTTCTGGGAATGTCAGTGCGCACTTCAGCGTCGGATGAAAGGTCATCGTAGATGCGGCCCTATAGAGATATTGTCCCTTGCCTGAAGAGGGGTCTTAAGATGTTGACCACATTCCACAAGACTGGCAGAGATTCAAATCCCTTTGATATGTCTTGCAGCGTTTGTTTTTGCGAGTGCTAAGAGCGCTGAAGATCTGGTTTTCAAAGATCTAGGCTTTTTAATGTAGATCTTACAGCTGCGCTTCGATAAGGACAAAGAACTGTACTCTTCTATTGAATATGATTGAACCTTGCTTTAATGGGTAACCCACACCACATGTCCTAAATCTGACAGCTTTTTGTGAGAATCTCGCAAGATACTGCCCTTTCAGATATCCCACATATAATTTATTCAGAATGGAAGTAATGTAAGATCTGATCGTACATTTGTAAATAATTTGGTCTCATCCATTGTTATTATTAATAATTCAAACGTGCAGTTTGAATTTATTGCATTAAAAAAATTCATTGCGGCCTGTACATTGATGGCACATGAATTTTCTCACTAATGGTTCATTGGTGAGTTTTTTATTGTTTGGTTTATCCTTTGAGGCGCCACTGCGCTTCCGATAGATCAAAATCATTTGTTGCGACGAAATCGTCCTCCTCTCGCAGTAAATACATCGTCTGGAATAACCACATTAGCGGTTCTAAAATAGTGTAAAATATATTTCTTTCGTTTACTGTCCTGTTTTTCTTCCAGAGATCCTGAATCTATTTCTCTTACATTCCCAAAAAATTGGGGGAAAAACAAAAGTCAGTCATTTTCTGTTTAGCAGCCCTTTTCTTGAAGAACAATAACATGGAATTGAATTTAAATGGCTTTTACTCATGACCTGCTCCTGTTTCAAATATGTTTTTAGATTTAATGGTGAAAAAAAAAAGTCTTGAGAGCGAAATGAACTTGCGTTAAAAAAAAAAATTAAAAAAAAATGCTGACATTTGAACGGTTTGTTGTTTTCCAATGAAAGATCAACCATTTGTGAAATTTTTCCCAAAAGGTAACAAAAAAAAAGTAAGCTATTCGGATGCTCTTGATGAATTGAAGTTTGTTCTTAGCTGTTCATAAAATCATGTTTATTTCTCATGTGAAATCATTAAATCCTTTTTTTTTTTGTATTGTTCGAAAGAAGTGATGTTTTTATTATGATCGCTTTAATTATCAGCATTTTGCGATTAATAATTAAAAGTAATTAATCATTTCTTCATAAGAAATTGTTGAAATCTATTTTGCTTATATAAAACCACTTGAAATGTTTAAAATCAGCAAACAAAGTGTCTTGGAAATGAAGAAAACCAAATAAATCTACACATAGAAGCTTAAGCTAAAATTGAAATCCTCATTTAATTTGCTAACTTTTCTTAAGGGTTTATAAATATATATACGTATTAATTAATTATATATATATACGTATTAAAAGAGTTTTTACAATAAAGCAGATTTAATTGAAAAAAAAAAAAAAAGGGTAATGTGGTGTTAAAACATTAGGTAGTGACCAATTTGTGGGATTTAATTTCCCTGTTTCCACAGCGTTGTTGTTGCTGTTGTAATCTCATTCAAAGAGTTGTTGTCCACCTGCTGCCTCCATTTGTCACCCTTCCTCCCCTGAATCCATTTGGAGGTAATCCAAGGCTACATGAGGTTGATCATTCCATCAGTCAAAGACAGTTTGCATCTGTTGTTGAACATTTTAACTTTTATCAAATATAAGAAAATATTTCGTACAAAGGACATACATTTATTTGCTTATCTCAAGGAACAGAAGTTTTTGACATTAAATGATGTGCAATGTACGAGCGAACAAATTAACGATTACGCAGGAAAACATTCTCGTTATTTTGAACTAAAGAATCAAAATGCTTTCTTCTTGTTATATTGTTTTTATAGTTTTTTTTCTTAAAATTCAACTTAAAGTTGAGCAATAACCGAAATATATAAATGTCTTAATTTGATATAAGTAATAAATTTGCTTTTTAATACAAACAACCTTGAATGTTTGCATGTTTAAATTTTAAAGCTTTTATTCCGTTGCAAACATTAGGCTTAAATGATTAAAGGGATTTGAACAATGAGCATGCTTCCATTATCGTGGACGTCACTGCGGGGACCTGCTAACTGTCTTTCACCGTCTGTTCCGAGCAGCTGCAACTTCGAACGCTGAGAATCCGGTGAATCACGACTAGCGAAACCGTTGCTTCTTCTCGCAGCTGTTGTCCCTGATCAGGTGGCGATTGGCCAACGAAATGCCACTGGTTCCCACTGACTTGCTTCCTGTGCTGCCGCCATCTTTTCGCCAGTTGGTGCACATCGTCAAATTACATAATCCACTTGGGTTCTTCCTAATTCTTCTTCGCTTTTTTTTTTTGCTTTAACTCTTTCGTTCTCTTCAATATTCCTTCTAAGTTTCCATTTATTTCTAGTTAGGACATATATAGTTTCAATACTGTTGACATATCTTGGCGCCATCTGACAGCTGCATCGTGAAAGCCTAGACAAAAAGAGATTTATATGTTTGCAAAAAGCTTTGAATGAACTTTTCTTCCTAAGTTAAAAATTAGTAATTTTACAGTTATTGATTATTTAAATAAGTGAGTTATTGATAATCACTGGCTGTAATGTACACTTCATAACGATATAAATTAAATCAAAACATGTATTGATTTTGTTAACAATGGTTATTGTAAGTTTCTCATTTCTGTGTTCATTAAACTAGTTTACTTACAATTTATCATATTATTTGAATTTGCCATTTCGCTTTTGTTTTATCACATTATTTACTGTCTAACAGATGGATGTTGACGATCTCGTTTGCATGAGAATTACGGAAAACACGAGATTTGGCCATTAGCCTCTTCAGCAGGTCTCAAAGAAATTTCGTTTTTTCAATGTCTGACACTTGGAAATTGCTACCTAATGAATTTATTGTTTGTTTATTGACTGTTTTCAATTTATGAAAACTATATTAAAATGTAGTAAAAGTCTCAAGCATTTCCCCGTATTATAATTCATTTAAATATTTCAATATTTTGTGAGAAGACATGGGTAGAGGCTATTCTCGCGTAAATTACGTGAAATCACGAAAATACGAGATCGCCAAAATCCATCTGTTAGACTTTATTGTGATATAATAGTTTCGTTCGAGACTACGTCTTTACATTTAATTTGGATCATTTTTTGATTTGTTAGAAAGAAATTTTCTTTTCTGTAATATTTGGAAGTAATGTTAGGGGGGAAGTGTCAGCAATTGTTGATGATTGTTGTGAGTAAGAAGTAAGACTTTGCTACCACTAATCCTGACATTTACAGATTTCGTGCGTCTTGGAGCTCTTCCCTTGAAAGAAGTGTGTCTTCGAAAATGAAAAAGAAACTTCAATCTTTCGAAGATCGAAGACTGGTTTTTGCTGTGAACGTGCCTTTCACCAGCGCCAGGCACACATTCTTTTGTTGGTCAGGATTTGTTGGCTACTGCAGAAGATACAACAAGACAATGGGCAAAAGACTGCAATTGTTGTTTCTTTTTTTGTGGAAACATATTTCGGTTGTAACCTAATCCGTCCAAGTCATTCCAGGACATGAACTTGTGACATCTTCAGTTCTGTCACTGACCACTGGTCATTTTTGCTTGTTGGGTTCAATTGACAGATGGAGCGATTTTTGCACCTGGACAGGTGTGTGTTGAGAGGTGTCAGGACACGTGGAGTGGCTTCCCCTTCAAACCGGTCATTTCTTTTACTTGTTACCCTTCATTTTTAGCCAGAGGCTTTTTACGACTTGTGACATTATTATTATTATTTTTGTATCGTGATTTCATTATTATTTCACTATCAAGAAATAGAGCAGAAATACAAAATAATCATATTTGTACTTCATTTAAGAAAACTTTAAAGAAAAAGTATCAGTACGTAAAAATTCTAATGGTCTTTCAAACGTTTGGAATATTCATATGAAACTTTACTGAATAAAAATATTTGAAGATGACTGTTAGGCCCAACACAGAATAAACAAACAAAATGCCTTTCAGATTCATTTTTATGAGGGGGACTAGAGTACAGCTGTTTCACCATTCTACTGGATCTTCAGCTCTAGCCAGCCCCCTCGATAAAAATGAATCGGAGAGGCAGTCCTAAGGTGAAGCCATGAGCCAACCTGGCTATGACTCAAATAAAAATATTTGAATTCATGGATTTATATAAGGGTCGGGGAGTACTACCCTCCCCCCTCTAATCTCAAAATGCATATAACAGCGTTGTCTTCTTTTTCTTTGTGGTTCGATCCTACATTCAGTTAGGTTCTGACTGAATTATCTAAAATATGTCCTTTCTTTAAAAATATGCCATCATTATGATTTGATACAACTAATCCTTTTAAATTAGTCAGAAGGTATATTTGCAGAACCGATTCACATTAAAATTGCATTGGAGCTCCTATTTCCTTTTGGATAATTTCCCTGTCGAAACTCGATAGCTTTTCTCTTTTATCAGCCTCTGAAAACTGCATCCATTCTGTTATTGTACTTGACTTAAAATCCTTTTACGATTTTCAAAGGCCTGGTGGTCTTAGTTCGTGTCACTCTCACCATCAGTTGAGGCCAAAAGTCACAAGAGGTCACGGGGCGTGAACCAGAGGAAAGAAAGAGTGACCAGAACAGGTTCGTAAACGTCAGTTTTGCTTATTTTACGAAATAAGCAAGCATTTAGGAGTGCAGTGGGTTTTTACTATCACGTATCATCTAAATTATTGAAACTTCATTACTTTCCGTATATGCTTTTGTTTTTTTTTTTAAATCCAAAACTGGCAAATGCTTTATTACCATTCGCTTCAATTTTAGGAATCACACAAAAAATATGTTACTGATATTAGAGAATTGCAAAGTAATGTCTAACAGATGGATGTTGACGATCACGTTTGCAGGAGAATTACGAAAAACACGAGATCTCGCCATTAGCCTCTTCAGCAGGTCTCAAGGAATTTAGTATTTTTAATGTCTGTCACTAGGAAAATGCTACATAATGAATTTATTGTTTGTTTATTGACTGTTTTCAATTTATTAAAACTATATTAAAATGTAGTAAAAGTCTCATGCTTTTACTAATATTAATATCAATATTTTGTGAGAAGACATGGATAGAGACTACTCTCGCGTAAATTACGTGAAATCACGAAAATACGGGATCGTCAACATCCATCTGTTAAACATTACAGAGTTAAAGAAAAATACAAGAAGATGCTTCTGAAAATCAGCAAGATTTCTAACCTCTCCCAGATTCTTATAGTTATTACATAACTTAGTTGGTAGATATTGTTTTACAGACTCACTTATCACAATGACTTTAGCTTCCAGACATAATGAACATCATTCAAATTTCCTTCCAACATTTCTTCCGTCCATTATTTCTCTCCTGAGGTCCTCAGGGATGGCGGAGTTTGTAATCATCTAAACAAAACGGTGGGAGATAAATTCCATCATTAAAAATAAAATGATAAGTTTCTCATGGACGTACGTTTTCCCGTGGTACAAGCACAGGTTCACATCCGACCGGAAGTGAGGCTTTTGATTCAATAAAATCATTGAGCAAAACATTAAACAAACAAGACTCCAAAAGAATGATAATAATGATGCCATAAGTTATTTATTTGTTCTATTAATACTTTTGTTTAAGTGAATATTTTTTATTTTTTTTCAATTTTGTAATTGGTTTTTAATTAATTTTAATTGTACAAAATATTGTTTTATTATTTCTTACTATCTGTAGTTGAAGTAATTAAGGACAGAATAATAGTTCAAATTTTCATTCTGATTAGCAAACTGAAAACTTGTTAGTTTTTTTTGTTATTTTTCACAGACCCTTATATATACTCTGTCCAAAGAACCGTGGCACCTGAACGGCTAAGGTCCCTAAGAATATAAAAATACAAATCTTTAAAACCACTGTACTGTTCGTTTTCGAAAGCCAGACTCGCCACTCGCGGACGATTCTACTCCGCAGAGGGGTGATACGCTGAGATGGGCACTTTCCTAAGACCTGTTTGTTTTTAGTAGCACGCACGTATATTTTCGGATGCATACTGATTGAGAACCTTCCGATCAGTCATTTGCTTTCTGTTTCGTTTGAATTCGATTGAAAATTTCTGTATTTATTCTTCACATCTCCTCATCCCTATTTTGATGAAATCGAAGGAGACCTGACGCATGCGCAAAAGCGCTGAAGGTTCTCGTAAACAAAAACGAACAGTACATATTTTTTTGTTTTTTTCTGGCCCTTATGAATTAAGTTCCTAAAATAAACGGCCTCCAATTCGGTTGTGGCCAGTGAAGGCAAGCAGCTGACGTATCGACATTGGTGGGAATTATTATCGTATTCAACCAACCACATCCACATGGCTTCTCACCAATTCATTGACAATGCAGCCGTTTTACGACTTAAGTTACGAAGTTGTCAGACGGATGTCATTGGCTCCACCGGGAAGGTTCACGGGAAAGTGATTCCCAATTAATTGCTGGGGTAAAATTTGCTAGTTGAAAATTATTAATTTCCTTTTGAAACCGGCTTTTAGACAAGTCACAAAAAAAAAAAAAAAAAAAAAAAAAAAAAAAAAAAAAA